>JALHLI010000032.1:0-293811 GCA_023349425.1 Anthopleura sola | reverse complement strand
TTCACTTAGCTTGACAACTCCCGCAGGATCAGAATTTCCGCTATGTCAAACAAAATCACATTAGCATACTCTGTGGATAATGAGCTTCAAAACCGTGTCTCAGATTTTTGAAATCTTGTTTAGAATGTGTACAATGTTACATTTCAATTATGTGATGACAGGCACCGCTGTTTTGCGGTGAAAATTTTGATTACACACAGAACAATTTACCGAGGTATACTGCTCAGTTATCTGAGGTTACATCTTTAGCGCGAGTGCAACACAGCATTCACAGCATGCAGTTTCTGGGATTATCTTTACAAATCCATCTCATTGACCGCAGGACTCTTGGGACAGAGAAAAACCGCTCTTTAATAAACTTTAATTTCTTTAATTTCTTTAATTAACTCTTAAAAAACGTTTTAACCTACAAAAGGAAATCAAATAAATTTGACTTGTATTAGAGCCGGACTTTTTGTTCTTTTTGACGTATTTATGGTGAAGTACACAAAAACCACAAGGCATCCCTTTTGATCTAGCTAGGTTTTCCGGTTCACTGAAAATGATAACCTGAGGTGAACGTTTTACTCAGAGAGATTACGGCAGGAAAAGTATCTGGTCAAATTTGAATAAAATGGCAAATTTTGAATGCTAAATTCTAATTGAAGCCAATGAACTCAAAGAGAATCTTGAAAGTTAAAACAATCTTTGGTGCCGTGCTTTGTACGAAAACCGAATGTTTGAGCGCCAAAACATGCACAGCATGATCACAGCAAAATGTTTCCGGTTTTTAAAAGGATTTGCTAAAATGCTGTTATGCGACTTGTTGTGTTTAGATAATCCACAGATAAACCATACCACTTGGTTATGAATGTCATGGGCAATTCTTTTGTCCTTTTTGATTTATCTATGATAATTTCCAGGAGTCAGCTTTATCTTGGGAAGTTGGAGAAAATCGTTTCCCGCTGGGGAAGCCTATTTACCCATGGAAAAAAATTGTGGTGTCACCAGAATGTAAAGCAATAAGCAGATCTAGGTAACATTTCAATATATCTAAACAGAGGTATCTAAACACTTAATAATATTGAATAATGCTGAATTTGAAGAAACGGCGGTATCTTATCCAGGTTGCAAGAACTACCCCAAGTTTCACCATAGGCTTAAACAAATAACCATCAATAGGTAGTGTCCATTATTTCGCAAAAAAAGTTTAAACTGGTTAGAAATAGGCGGTAAGACGTGTGATTATTTTATCAGACTCAATTTTATTTGGCTCGTAAGACACGTGATGTGTGACGTCACATCACGTCACGTGGTCATATGATTGACAACCCAAGTGCCAACCATGCTACCAAGTTTAGTTGTCATAGCATGCTCTGTTGAGGAGTTATGGCCAAGGGGCCACCAGATGCGTGTGGGGCCACCAGATACGGGCCACCAGATGCTGGTGGAACGTGCTAACCCCTGCTCTTGGATCGTGCAAAATATGTTTTTTGATACTCCAGAACATGGTTTTGGAACCTCCAGAATATTGTTCTGGATCCTCCACAATATGGTTTTGGATCCTCCAGAATATGGTTTTGGATTGTGCCGAATATGATTTTTGATACTCCAGAACATGGTTTTTGAACCTCCAGAATATTGTTCTGGATCCTCCAGAATATTGTTCTGGATCCTCCAGAATATTATTCTGGATCCTCCAGAATATTGTTTTGGATCCTCCAGAATGTGATTTTGGATCCTCCAGAATATGGTTTTATGATCCTCCAGAATATGATTTTGGATCCTCCAGAATGTGATTTTTGGATGCTCCAGAATATGGTCGGATACTCCAGAATAAGATTTTGGATCCTCAAGAATATGATTTTGGATCCTCCAGAATATGATTTTGGATCCTCCAGAATATGGTTTTGGATCATCCAGAATATGGTTTTGGATCCTCCAGAATGTGATTTTTAATCCTCCAGAATATGGTTTTGGATCCTCCAGAATATGATTTTGCATCGTCCAGAAGATGATTTTGGATCCTGCAGAAGATGATTTTGGATCCTCCACAATATGATTTTGGATCCACCAGAATATGATTTTGGATCTTAGAGAATATGGTTTTGTATCGTCAAGAATATGGTTTTGGATCCTCCAGAATATGGTTTTGGATCGTCCAGAATATGGTTTGGCATCGTCCAGAATATGGTTTTGGATCCTCCAGAATATGGGTTTGGATCCTCCAGAATATGGTTTTGCATCGTCCAGAATACGATTTTTGATCCTCAAGAATATGGTTTTGCATCCTCCAGAATATGGTTTTGGATCCTCCAGAATATGATTTTGGATCCTCCAGAATATGATTTTGGACCCTCCAGAATGTGATTTTGGATCCTCCAGAATATGATTTTGGATCCTACAGAATATGGTTTTATGATCCTCCAGAATATGATTTTGGATCCTCCGGAATATGATTTTGGATCCTCCAGAATATTGTTTTGGATCCTCCAGAATGTGATTTTGGATCCTCCAGAATATGATTTTGGATCCTCCAAAATATGATTTTGGATACTCCAGAATGTGATTTTGGATCCTCCAGAATATGATTTTGGATACTCCAGAATATGATTTTGGATCCTCCAGAATGTGATTTTGGATACTCCACAATATGATTTTGGATACTCCAGAATATGATTTTGGATACTCCAGAATATGATTTTGGATCCTCCAGAATATGATTTTGGATCCTCCAGAATGTGATTTTGGATCCCTCCAGAATATGATTTTTGGATCCTCCAAAATATGATTTTGGATACTCCAGAATGTGATTTTGGATCCTCCAGAATATGATTTTGGATCCTCCAGAATATGATTTTGGATCCTCCAGAATGTGATTTTGGATCCTCCAGAATATGATTTTGGATACTCCAGAATATGATTTTGGATCCTCCAGAATGTGATTTTGGATACTCCACAATATGATTTTGGATACTCCAGAATATGATTTTGGATCCTCCAGAATATGATTTTGGATCCTCCAGAATGTGATTTTGGATCCTCCAGAATATGATTTTGGATCCTCCAAAATATGATTTTAAATACTCCAGAATGTGATTTTGGATCCTCCAGAATATGATTTTGGATCCTCCAGAATATGATTTTGGATCCTCCAGAATGTGATTTTGGATACTCCACAATATGATTTTGGATACTCCAGAATATGATTTTGGATACTCCAGAATATGATTTTGGATCCTCCAGAATGTGATTTTGGATCCTCCAGAATATGATTTTGGATCCTCCAAAATATGATTTTGGATACTCCAGAATATGATTTTGGATACTCCAGAATATGATTTTGGATCCTCCAGAATGTGATTTTGGAACCTCCAGAATATGATTTTGGATCCTCCAGAATATGATTTTGGATACTCCAGAATATGATTTTGGATCCTCCAGAGTATGGTTTTGGATACTCAAGAAATGCATGTTCGAATACTTCAGAATATCATGGAATATTTCTATAATATATATAACCATAACCATCTTTATGTAAGATTCAGTTTTATGGAGTTAATTTGTTTTTATTGATTGATTTACCGGGACCATACTTCCAGACATCGATTGCTGAAGCATCGTATGGACTTACGGCTACGCTGGAGATTTCGGCCCCAACACCGCTATCCCGGGAGGACATTACTGACTGATCAGGAAGCTCGGCTCCCAAGCCTAAGGGAGAGGTTAGTCGGCCCCTAGACCGTAGATGATTAACCCCTTGCTATGACCAGCACACCCGGTTTGTCGTTTGAAGTGCTGATGCTTTTGTCGCTTTGGTTATTTTTTTCCATGTGGGATGTGTTTAGAAAAACTCAGATGCGACGTATGCTCAGATCAGTGATAGTGTAAAAATCAGAACTGAGTTTTTATTGTTTTATCTCTTAAATACCGCTTTGCAAAGAGACATTTTTGGTGTTACAAGTGAGGTATTTTCATGCACACGTACAAGAACTGCGCATGCGTATATAAGTATATTGATCATCAATCGTCCATTCAATCCATCTCGTGTACATTCTTATTCTGATACACCCATCCAATCCATCCCGTGAACATTCTTATCCTGATGCACCCATCCAATCCACCTCGTGTACCTTCTTATTCTGATGCACCCATCCAATCCATCCCGTGAACATTCTTATCCTGATGCACCCATCCAATCCACCTCGTGTACCTTCTTATTCTGATGCACCCATCCAATCCATCCCATGAACATTCTAATTCTAACATTCTAATTCTGATGCACCCATCATATCCATCTCGTGTACATTCTTATTCTGATACACCCATCCAATCCATCTCGTGTACATTCTTATTCTGATGCACCCATCCAATCCATCTCGTGTACATTCTTATTCTGATGCACCCATCCAATCCATCTCGTGTACATTCTTATTGTGATATACCAATCCAATCCATCTCGTGTACGTTCTTAATCTGATACACCAATCCAATCCATCTCGTGTACATTCTTATTCTGATGCACCCATCCAATCCATCTCGTGTACATTCTTATTCTGATACACCCATCTAATTTATCTGGGCACATATTATCGGATACCGCAGAATATCGACGGATATATTATATAAATCTTTATATATTGTAGGATACTTGAAAATGTTATTAAATATCCAAAAACATAATCGGATACCCCAGAATATGATCGGTTACTCCAGAACATGATTTTGGATGCTCTAGAATATGGTCGGATACTCCAGAATAAGATTTTGGATCCTCCAGAATATGATTTTGGATCCTCCAGAATATGATTTTGGATCCTCCAGAATATGGTTTTGGATCCTCCAGAATATGATTTTGGATCCTCAAGAATATGATTTTGCATCGTCCAGAATATGATTTTGGATCCTCCAGAATATGATTTTGGATCCTCCAAAATATGATTTTGGATCCTCCAGAATACGATTTTGGATCCTCTAGAATATTTTTTTGTTTCGTCCAGAATATGATTTTGAATATTACAGAATATTATTTCGGATACTCCAGAATATTGTTTTGGATCCTCCAGAATATGGTTTTGGATCGTGCAGAATATGATTTTGGATACTCCAGAACATGGTTTTGGAACCTCCAGAATATTGTTCTGGATCCTCCAGAATATTGTTCTGGATCCTCCAGAATGTTGTTCTGGATCCTCCAGACTAAGGTTTTGGATGCTCCAGAATGTGATTTTGGATCCTCCAGGATATGGTTTTGGATCCTCCAGAATATGATTTTGGATCCTACAGAATATGGTCGGATACTCGGCCAGAATAAGATTTTGGATCCTCCAAAATATGATTTTGGATCCTCCAGAATATGATTTTGGATCCTCCACAATATGGTTTTGGATCCTCCAGAATATGATTTTGGATCCTCCAGAATATGATTTTGCATCGTCCAGAATATGATTTTGGATCCTCCAGAATAAGATTTTCGATCCTCTAGAATATTTTTTTGTTTCGTCCAGAATATGATTTTGAATATTACAGAATATGATTTTGGATCCTCCACAATATGGTTTTGGATCCTCCAGAATATGGTTTTGGATTGTGCCGAATATGATTTTTGATACTCCAGAACATGGTTTTTGAACCTCCAGAATATTGTTCTGGATCCTCCAGAATATTGTTCTGGATCCTCCAGAATATTGTTTTGGATCCTCCAGAATGTGATTTTGGATCCTCCAGAATATGGTTTTATGATCCTCTAGAATATGATTTTGGATCCTCCAGAATGTGATTTTTGAATCCTCCTGAATATGTTTTTGGATCCTTGAGAATATGATTTTGGATCCTCCAGAATATGATTTTGGATCCTCCAGAATATGGTTTTGGATCCTCCAGAATATGATTTTGGATCCTGAAGAATATGATTTTGCATCGTCCAGAATATGATTTTGGATCCTCCAGAATATGATTTTGGATCCTCCAAAATATGATTTTGGATCCTCCAGAATACGATTTTGGATCTTCTAGAATATTTTTTTGTTTCGTCCAGAATATGATTTTGAATATTACAGAATATGATTTTGGATACTCCAGAATATGGTTTTGGATCGTAGGTAGAGTTAGCACGTTCCACCAGCATCTGGTGGCCCGCATCTGGTGGCCCCACACGCATCTGGTGGCCCCTTGACCATAACTCCTCAACAGAGCATGCTATGACAACCAAACTTGGTAGCATGGTTGGCACTTGGGTTGTCAATCATATGACCACGTGATGTGATGTGACGTCACACATCACGTGACTTACGAGCCAAACATTATCGCCCATTTTTGAAAATAGTCGGCATTATATGCTATGACCACGGAACTTGGTAGGATGGGTGGTATTTGTGTCACCAGTCATACGGTCACGTGGTTTGATGTGACGTCACACATCACGTGATGTAAAAGTTAATTTTAGAGGAAAGGCATGGCAATGCACATGAATTACGAACTATAGCTTGTAGTCATGTTATCAGACGACCGAATCATTATTGTAACGAAACTCCGCTCTCACATACCTCTCATGGCCCCATCGTGCCTACATGTGGTGGACCCGCATCTGGTGGCCCCACACGCATCTGGTGGCCCCTTGGCCATAACTCCTCAACAAAGCATGCTATGACAACCAAACTTGGTAGCATGGTTGGCACTCGGGTTGTCAATCATATGACCACGTGACGTGATGTGACGTCACACATCACGTGACTTACGAGCCAAACATTATCGCCCATTTTTGAAAATAGTCGGCATTATATGCTATGACCACGGAACTGGGTACCTACTTGACCACATTAGATGATGAGACGTTACACAATAACTGTTGCTTTACTCTGCTAGTTATGTAAAAGTGAACGTAAAGTATATGATTTTGCTGTTGCTGACTTTATTTGTATGGATTCTCAATAACTGGACAAAAATATGAGAAACTAATATTTGTGATGCATTTCAAAAAAGGAGGTAAACGGCAACTTTTGTTTGCACACATATTGTAAATGCAAATATACTGATAATAAGTCGGTGTTATTATGTTTAGGACCCCTATACGCGCTACCTCGCACCAGCTTTACAATATTTTGCCATAAAAGTATATATTTCCGGAAAACCAAATGAATGTAGTTTTTTGAATATCTCATAACTGTCTTTTTTGGAACACAAAACAAGTTATTAGGTTCAAATTGAAATTGTACAGCACTTCACTTAGCTTGACAACTTCCCGCAGGATCAGAATTTCCGCTATGTCAAACAAAATCACATTAGCATACTCTGTGGATAATGAGCTTCAAAACCGTGTCTCAGATTTTTGAAATCTTGTTTAGAATGTGTACAATGTTACATTTCAATTATGTGATGACAGGCACCGCTGTTTTGCGGTGAAAATTTTGATTACACACAGAACAATTTACCGAGGTATACTGCTCAGTTATCTGAGGTTACATCTTTAGCGCGAGTGCAACACAGCATTCACAGCATGCAGTTTCTGGGATTATCTTTACAAATCCATCTCATTGACCGCAGGACTCTTGGGACAGAGAAAAACCGCTCTTTAATAAACTTTAATTTCTTTAATTTCTTTAATTAACTCTTAAAAAACGTTTTAACCTACAAAAGGAAATCAAATAAATTTGACTTGTATTAGAGCCGGACTTTTTGTTCTTTTTGACGTATTTATGGTGAAGTACACAAAAACCACAAGGCATCCCTTTTGATCTAGCTAGGTTTTCCGGTTCACTGAAAATGATAACCTGAGGTGAACGTTTTACTCAGAGAGATTACGGCAGGAAAAGTATCTGGTCAAATTTGAATAAAATGGCAAATTTTGAATGCTAAATTCTAATTGAAGCCAATGAACTCAAAGAGAATCTTGAAAGTTAAAACAATCTTTGGTGCCGTGCTTTGTACGAAAACCGAATGTTTGAGCGCCAAAACATGCACAGCATGATCACAGCAAAATGTTTCCGGTTTTTAAAAGGATTTGCTAAAATGCTGTTATGCGACTTGTTGTGTTTAGATAATCCACAGATAAACCATACCACTTGGTTATGAATGTCATGGGCAATTCTTTTGTCCTTTTTGATTTATCTATGATAATTTCCAGGAGTCAGCTTTATCTTGGGAAGTTGGAGAAAATCGTTTCCCGCTGGGGAAGCCTATTTACCCATGGAAAAAAATTGTGGTGTCACCCAGAATGTAAAGCAATAAGCAGATCTAGGTAACATTTCAATATATCTAAACAGAGGTATCTAAACACTAATAATATTGAATAATGCTGAATTTGAAGAAACGGCGGTATCTTATCCAGGTTGCAAGAACTACCCCAAGTTTCACCATAGGCTTAAACAAATAACCATCAATAGGTAGTGTCCATTATTTCGCAAAAAAAGTTTAAACTGGTTAGAAATAGGCGGTAAGACGTGTGATTATTTTATCAGACTCAATTTTATTTGGCTCGTAAGACACGTGATGTGTGACGTCACATCACGTCACGTGGTCATATGATTGACAACCCAAGTGCCAACCATGCTACCAAGTTTAGTTGTCATAGCATGCTCTGTTGAGGAGTTATGGCCAAGGGGCCACCAGATGCGTGTGGGGCCACCAGATACGGGCCACCAGATGCTGGTGGAACGTGCTAACCCCTGCTCTTGGATCGTGCAAAATATGTTTTTTGATACTCCAGAACATGGTTTTGGAACCTCCAGAATATTGTTCTGGATCCTCCACAATATGGTTTTGGATCCTCCAGAATATGGTTTTGGATTGTGCCGAATATGATTTTTGATACTCCAGAACATGGTTTTTGAACCTCCAGAATATTGTTCTGGATCCTCCAGAATATTGTTCTGGATCCTCCAGAATATTATTCTGGATCCTCCAGAATATTGTTTTGGATCCTCCAGAATGTGATTTTGGATCCTCCAGAATATGGTTTTATGATCCTCCAGAATATGATTTTGGATCCTCCAGAATGTGATTTTTGGATGCTCCAGAATATGGTCGGATACTCCAGAATAAGATTTTGGATCCTCAAGAATATGATTTTGGATCCTCCAGAATATGATTTTGGATCCTCCAGAATATGGTTTTGGATCATCCAGAATATGGTTTTGGATCCTCCAGAATGTGATTTTTAATCCTCCAGAATATGGTTTTGGATCCTCCAGAATATGATTTTGCATCGTCCAGAAGATGATTTTGGATCCTGCAGAAGATGATTTTGGATCCTCCACAATATGATTTTGGATCCACCAGAATATGATTTTGGATCTTAGAGAATATGGTTTTGTATCGTCAAGAATATGGTTTTGGATCCTCAAGAATATGGTTTTGGATCGTCCAGAATATGGTTTGGCATCGTCCAGAATATGGTTTTGGATCCTCCAGAATATGGGTTTGGATCCTCCAGAATATGGTTTTGCATCGTCCAGAATACGATTTTTGATCCTCAAGAATATGGTTTTGCATCCTCCAGAATATGGTTTTGGATCCTCCAGAATATGATTTTGGATCCTCCAGAATATGATTTTGGACCCTCCAGAATGTGATTTTGGATCCTCCAGAATATGATTTTGGATCCTACAGAATATGGTTTTATGATCCTCCAGAATATGATTTTGGATCCTCCGGAATATGATTTTGGATCCTCCAGAATATTGTTTTGGATCCTCCAGAATGTGATTTTGGATCCTCCAGAATATGATTTTGGATCCTCCAAAATATGATTTTGGATACTCCAGAATGTGATTTTGGATCCTCCAGAATATGATTTTGGATACTCCAGAATATGATTTTGGATCCTCCAGAATGTGATTTTGGATACTCCACAATATGATTTTGGATACTCCAGAATATGATTTTGGATACTCCAGAATATGATTTTGGATCCTCCAGAATATGATTTTGGATCCTCCAGAATGTGATTTTGGATCCTCCAGAATATGATTTTGGATCCTCCAAAATATGATTTTGGATACTCCAGAATGTGATTTTGGATCCTCCAGAATATGATTTTGGATCCTCCAGAATATGATTTTGGATCCTCCAGAATGTGATTTTGGATCCTCCAGAATATGATTTTGGATACTCCAGAATATGATTTTGGATCCTCCAGAATGTGATTTTGGATACTCCACAATATGATTTTGGATACTCCAGAATATGATTTTGGATCCTCCAGAATATGATTTTGGATCCTCCAGAATGTGATTTTGGATCCTCCAGAATATGATTTTGGATCCTCCAAAATATGATTTTAAATACTCCAGAATGTGATTTTGGATCCTCCAGAATATGATTTTGGATCCTCCAGAATATGATTTTGGATCCTCCAGAATGTGATTTTGGATACTCCACAATATGATTTTGGATACTCCAGAATATGATTTTGGATACTCCAGAATATGATTTTGGATCCTCCAGAATGTGATTTTGGATCCTCCAGAATATGATTTTGGATCCTCCAAAATATGATTTTGGATACTCCAGAATATGATTTTGGATACTCCAGAATATGATTTTGGATCCTCCAGAATGTGATTTTGGAACCTCCAGAATATGATTTTGGATCCTCCAGAATATGATTTTGGATACTCCAGAATATGATTTTGGATCCTCCAGAGTATGGTTTTGGATACTCAAGAAATGCATGTTCGAATACTTCAGAATATCATGGAATATTTCTATAATATATATAACCATAACCATCTTTATGTAAGATTCAGTTTTATGGAGTTAATTTGTTTTTATTGATTGATTTACCGGGACCATACTTCCAGACATCGATTGCTGAAGCATCGTATGGACTTACGGCTACGCTGGAGATTTCGGCCCCAACACCGCTATCCCGGGAGGACATTACTGACTGATCAGGAAGCTCGGCTCCCAAGCCTAAGGGAGAGGTTAGTCGGCCCCTAGACCGTAGATGATTAACCCCTTGCTATGACCAGCACACCCGGTTTGTCGTTTGAAGTGCTGATGCTTTTGTCGCTTTGGTTATTTTTTTCCATGTGGGATGTGTTTAGAAAAACTCAGATGCGACGTATGCTCAGATCAGTGATAGTGTAAAAATCAGAACTGAGTTTTTATTGTTTTATCTCTTAAATACCGCTTTGCAAAGAGACATTTTTGGTGTTACAAGTGAGGTATTTTCATGCACACGTACAAGAACTGCGCATGCGTATATAAGTATATTGATCATCAATCGTCCATTCAATCCATCTCGTGTACATTCTTATTCTGATACACCCATCCAATCCATCCCGTGAACATTCTTATCCTGATGCACCCATCCAATCCACCTCGTGTACCTTCTTATTCTGATGCACCCATCCAATCCATCCCGTGAACATTCTTATCCTGATGCACCCATCCAATCCACCTCGTGTACCTTCTTATTCTGATGCACCCATCCAATCCATCCCATGAACATTCTAATTCTAACATTCTAATTCTGATGCACCCATCATATCCATCTCGTGTACATTCTTATTCTGATACACCCATCCAATCCATCTCGTGTACATTCTTATTCTGATGCACCCATCCAATCCATCTCGTGTACATTCTTATTCTGATGCACCCATCCAATCCATCTCGTGTACATTCTTATTGTGATATACCAATCCAATCCATCTCGTGTACGTTCTTAATCTGATACACCAATCCAATCCATCTCGTGTACATTCTTATTCTGATGCACCCATCCAATCCATCTCGTGTACATTCTTATTCTGATACACCCATCTAATTTATCTGGGCACATATTATCGGATACCGCAGAATATCGACGGATATATTATATAAATCTTTATATATTGTAGGATACTTGAAAATGTTATTAAATATCCAAAAACATAATCGGATACCCCAGAATATGATCGGTTACTCCAGAACATGATTTTGGATGCTCTAGAATATGGTCGGATACTCCAGAATAAGATTTTGGATCCTCCAGAATATGATTTTGGATCCTCCAGAATATGATTTTGGATCCTCCAGAATATGGTTTTGGATCCTCCAGAATATGATTTTGGATCCTCAAGAATATGATTTTGCATCGTCCAGAATATGATTTTGGATCCTCCAGAATATGATTTTGGATCCTCCAAAATATGATTTTGGATCCTCCAGAATACGATTTTGGATCCTCTAGAATATTTTTTTGTTTCGTCCAGAATATGATTTTGAATATTACAGAATATTATTTCGGATACTCCAGAATATTGTTTTGGATCCTCCAGAATATGGTTTTGGATCGTGCAGAATATGATTTTGGATACTCCAGAACATGGTTTTGGAACCTCCAGAATATTGTTCTGGATCCTCCAGAATATTGTTCTGGATCCTCCAGAATGTTGTTCTGGATCCTCCAGACTAAGGTTTTGGATGCTCCAGAATGTGATTTTGGATCCTCCAGGATATGGTTTTGGATCCTCCAGAATATGATTTTGGATCCTACAGAATATGGTCGGATACTCGGCCAGAATAAGATTTTGGATCCTCCAAAATATGATTTTGGATCCTCCAGAATATGATTTTGGATCCTCCACAATATGGTTTTGGATCCTCCAGAATATGATTTTGGATCCTCCAGAATATGATTTTGCATCGTCCAGAATATGATTTTGGATCCTCCAGAATAAGATTTTCGATCCTCTAGAATATTTTTTTGTTTCGTCCAGAATATGATTTTGAATATTACAGAATATGATTTTGGATCCTCCACAATATGGTTTTGGATCCTCCAGAATATGGTTTTGGATTGTGCCGAATATGATTTTTGATACTCCAGAACATGGTTTTTGAACCTCCAGAATATTGTTCTGGATCCTCCAGAATATTGTTCTGGATCCTCCAGAATATTGTTTTGGATCCTCCAGAATGTGATTTTGGATCCTCCAGAATATGGTTTTATGATCCTCTAGAATATGATTTTGGATCCTCCAGAATGTGATTTTTGAATCCTCCTGAATATGTTTTTGGATCCTTGAGAATATGATTTTGGATCCTCCAGAATATGATTTTGGATCCTCCAGAATATGGTTTTGGATCCTCCAGAATATGATTTTGGATCCTGAAGAATATGATTTTGCATCGTCCAGAATATGATTTTGGATCCTCCAGAATATGATTTTGGATCCTCCAAAATATGATTTTGGATCCTCCAGAATACGATTTTGGATCTTCTAGAATATTTTTTTGTTTCGTCCAGAATATGATTTTGAATATTACAGAATATGATTTTGGATACTCCAGAATATGGTTTTGGATCGTAGGTAGAGTTAGCACGTTCCACCAGCATCTGGTGGCCCGCATCTGGTGGCCCCACACGCATCTGGTGGCCCCTTGACCATAACTCCTCAACAGAGCATGCTATGACAACCAAACTTGGTAGCATGGTTGGCACTTGGGTTGTCAATCATATGACCACGTGATGTGATGTGACGTCACACATCACGTGACTTACGAGCCAAACATTATCGCCCATTTTTGAAAATAGTCGGCATTATATGCTATGACCACGGAACTTGGTAGGATGGGTGGTATTTGTGTCACCAGTCATACGGTCACGTGGTTTGATGTGACGTCACACATCACGTGATGTAAAAGTTAATTTTAGAGGAAAGGCATGGCAATGCACATGAATTACGAACTATAGCTTGTAGTCATGTTATCAGACGACCGAATCATTATTGTAACGAAACTCCGCTCTCACATACCTCTCATGGCCCCATCGTGCCTACATGTGGTGGACCCGCATCTGGTGGCCCCACACGCATCTGGTGGCCCCTTGGCCATAACTCCTCAACAAAGCATGCTATGACAACCAAACTTGGTAGCATGGTTGGCACTCGGGTTGTCAATCATATGACCACGTGACGTGATGTGACGTCACACATCACGTGACTTACGAGCCAAACATTATCGCCCATTTTTGAAAATAGTCGGCATTATATGCTATGACCACGGAACTGGGTACCTACTTGACCACATTAGATGATGAGACGTTACACAATAACTGTTGCTTTACTCTGCTAGTTATGTAAAAGTGAACGTAAAGTATATGATTTTGCTGTTGCTGACTTTATTTGTATGGATTCTCAATAACTGGACAAAAATATGAGAAACTAATATTTGTGATGCATTTCAAAAAAGGAGGTAAACGGCAACTTTTGTTTGCACACATATTGTAAATGCAAATATACTGATAATAAGTCGGTGTTATTATGTTTAGGACCCCTATACGCGCTACCTCGCACCAGCTTTACAATATTTTGCCATAAAAGTATATATTTCCGGAAAACCAAATGAATGTAGTTTTTTGAATATCTCATAACTGTCTTTTTTGGAACACAAAACAAGTTATTAGGTTCAAATTGAAATTGTACAGCACTTCACTTAGCTTGACAACTTCCCGCAGGATCAGAATTTCCGCTATGTCAAACAAAATCACATTAGCATACTCTGTGGATAATGAGCTTCAAAACCGTGTCTCAGATTTTTGAAATCTTGTTTAGAATGTGTACAATGTTACATTTCAATTATGTGATGACAGGCACCGCTGTTTTGCGGTGAAAATTTTGATTACACACAGAACAATTTACCGAGGTATACTGCTCAGTTATCTGAGGTTACATCTTTAGCGCGAGTGCAACACAGCATTCACAGCATGCAGTTTCTGGGATTATCTTTACAAATCCATCTCATTGACCGCAGGACTCTTGGGACAGAGAAAAACCGCTCTTTAATAAACTTTAATTTCTTTAATTTCTTTAATTAACTCTTAAAAAACGTTTTAACCTACAAAAGGAAATCAAATAAATTTGACTTGTATTAGAGCCGGACTTTTTGTTCTTTTTGACGTATTTATGGTGAAGTACACAAAAACCACAAGGCATCCCTTTTGATCTAGCTAGGTTTTCCGGTTCACTGAAAATGATAACCTGAGGTGAACGTTTTACTCAGAGAGATTACGGCAGGAAAAGTATCTGGTCAAATTTGAATAAAATGGCAAATTTTGAATGCTAAATTCTAATTGAAGCCAATGAACTCAAAGAGAATCTTGAAAGTTAAAACAATCTTTGGTGCCGTGCTTTGTACGAAAACCGAATGTTTGAGCGCCAAAACATGCACAGCATGATCACAGCAAAATGTTTCCGGTTTTTAAAAGGATTTGCTAAAATGCTGTTATGCGACTTGTTGTGTTTAGATAATCCACAGATAAACCATACCACTTGGTTATGAATGTCATGGGCAATTCTTTTGTCCTTTTTGATTTATCTATGATAATTTCCAGGAGTCAGCTTTATCTTGGGAAGTTGGAGAAAATCGTTTCCCGCTGGGGAAGCCTATTTACCCATGGAAAAAAATTGTGGTGTCACCCAGAATGTAAAGCAATAAGCAGATCTAGGTAACATTTCAATATATCTAAACAGAGGTATCTAAACACTAATAATATTGAATAATGCTGAATTTGAAGAAACGGCGGTATCTTATCCAGGTTGCAAGAACTACCCCAAGTTTCACCATAGGCTTAAACAAATAACCATCAATAGGTAGTGTCCATTATTTCGCAAAAAAAGTTTAAACTGGTTAGAAATAGGCGGTAAGACGTGTGATTATTTTATCAGACTCAATTTTATTTGGCTCGTAAGACACGTGATGTGTGACGTCACATCACGTCACGTGGTCATATGATTGACAACCCAAGTGCCAACCATGCTACCAAGTTTAGTTGTCATAGCATGCTCTGTTGAGGAGTTATGGCCAAGGGGCCACCAGATGCGTGTGGGGCCACCAGATACGGGCCACCAGATGCTGGTGGAACGTGCTAACCCCTGCTCTTGGATCGTGCAAAATATGTTTTTTGATACTCCAGAACATGGTTTTGGAACCTCCAGAATATTGTTCTGGATCCTCCACAATATGGTTTTGGATCCTCCAGAATATGGTTTTGGATTGTGCCGAATATGATTTTTGATACTCCAGAACATGGTTTTTGAACCTCCAGAATATTGTTCTGGATCCTCCAGAATATTGTTCTGGATCCTCCAGAATATTATTCTGGATCCTCCAGAATATTGTTTTGGATCCTCCAGAATGTGATTTTGGATCCTCCAGAATATGGTTTTATGATCCTCCAGAATATGATTTTGGATCCTCCAGAATGTGATTTTTGGATGCTCCAGAATATGGTCGGATACTCCAGAATAAGATTTTGGATCCTCAAGAATATGATTTTGGATCCTCCAGAATATGATTTTGGATCCTCCAGAATATGGTTTTGGATCATCCAGAATATGGTTTTGGATCCTCCAGAATGTGATTTTTAATCCTCCAGAATATGGTTTTGGATCCTCCAGAATATGATTTTGCATCGTCCAGAAGATGATTTTGGATCCTGCAGAAGATGATTTTGGATCCTCCACAATATGATTTTGGATCCACCAGAATATGATTTTGGATCTTAGAGAATATGGTTTTGTATCGTCAAGAATATGGTTTTGGATCCTCCAGAATATGGTTTTGGATCGTCCAGAATATGGTTTGGCATCGTCCAGAATATGGTTTTGGATCCTCCAGAATATGGGTTTGGATCCTCCAGAATATGGTTTTGCATCGTCCAGAATACGATTTTTGATCCTCAAGAATATGGTTTTGCATCCTCCAGAATATGGTTTTGGATCCTCCAGAATATGATTTTGGATCCTCCAGAATATGATTTTGGACCCTCCAGAATGTGATTTTGGATCCTCCAGAATATGATTTTGGATCCTACAGAATATGGTTTTATGATCCTCCAGAATATGATTTTGGATCCTCCGGAATATGATTTTGGATCCTCCAGAATATTGTTTTGGATCCTCCAGAATGTGATTTTGAATCCTCCAGAATATGATTTTGGATCCTCCAAAATATGATTTTGGATACTCCAGAATGTGATTTTGGATCCTCCAGAATATGATTTTGGATACTCCAGAATATGATTTTGGATCCTCCAGAATGTGATTTTGGATACTCCACAATATGATTTTGGATACTCCAGAATATGATTTTGGATACTCCAGAATATGATTTTGGATCCTCCAGAATATGATTTTGGATCCTCCAGAATGTGATTTTGGATCCTCCAGAATATGATTTTGGATCCTCCAAAATATGATTTTGGATACTCCAGAATGTGATTTTGGATCCTCCAGAATATGATTTTGGATCCTCCAGAATATGATTTTGGATCCTCCAGAATGTGATTTTGGATCCTCCAGAATATGATTTTGGATACTCCAGAATATGATTTTGGATCCTCCAGAATGTGATTTTGGATACTCCACAATATGATTTTGGATACTCCAGAATATGATTTTGGATCCTCCAGAATATGATTTTGGATCCTCCAGAATGTGATTTTGGATCCTCCAGAATATGATTTTGGATCCTCCAAAATATGATTTTGGATACTCCAGAATGTGATTTTGGATCCTCCAGAATATGATTTTGGATCCTCCAGAATATGATTTTGGATCCTCCAGAATGTGATTTTGGATACTCCACAATATGATTTTGGATACTCCAGAATATGATTTTGGATACTCCAGAATATGATTTTGGATCCTCCAGAATGTGATTTTGGATCCTCCAGAATATGATTTTGGATCCTCCAAAATATGATTTTGGATACTCCAGAATATGATTTTGGATACTCCAGAATATGATTTTGGATCCTCCAGAATGTGATTTTGGAACCTCCAGAATATGATTTTGGATCCTCCAGAATATGATTTTGGATACTCCAGAATATGATTTTGGATCCTCCAGAGTATGGTTTTGGATACTCAAGAAATGCATGTTCGAATACTTCAGAATATCATGGAATATTTCTATAATATATATAACCATAACCATCTTTATGTAAGATTCAGTTTTATGGAGTTAATTTGTTTTTATTGATTGATTTACCGGGACCATACTTCCAGACATCGATTGCTGAAGCATCGTATGGACTTACGGCTACGCTGGAGATTTCGGCCCCAACACCGCTATCCCGGGAGGACATTACTGACTGATCAGGAAGCTCGGCTCCCAAGCCTAAGGGAGAGGTTAGTCGGCCCCTAGACCGTAGATGATTAACCCCTTGCTATGACCAGCACACCCGGTTTGTCGTTTGAAGTGCTGATGCTTTTGTCGCTTTGGTTATTTTTTTCCATGTGGGATGTGTTTAGAAAAACTCAGATGCGACGTATGCTCAGATCAGTGATAGTGTAAAAATCAGAACTGAGTTTTTATTGTTTTATCTCTTAAATACCGCTTTGCAAAGAGACATTTTTGGTGTTACAAGTGAGGTATTTTCATGCACACGTACAAGAACTGCGCATGCGTATATAAGTATATTGATCATCAATCGTCCATTCAATCCATCTCGTGTACATTCTTATTCTGATACACCCATCCAATCCATCCCGTGAACATTCTTATCCTGATGCACCCATCCAATCCACCTCGTGTACCTTCTTATTCTGATGCACCCATCCAATCCATCCCGTGAACATTCTTATCCTGATGCACCCATCCAATCCACCTCGTGTACCTTCTTATTCTGATGCACCCATCCAATCCATCCCATGAACATTCTAATTCTAACATTCTAATTCTGATGCACCCATCATATCCATCTCGTGTACATTCTTATTCTGATACACCCATCCAATCCATCTCGTGTACATTCTTATTCTGATGCACCCATCCAATCCATCTCGTGTACATTCTTATTCTGATGCACCCATCCAATCCATCTCGTGTACATTCTTATTGTGATATACCAATCCAATCCATCTCGTGTACGTTCTTAATCTGATACACCAATCCAATCCATCTCGTGTACATTCTTATTCTGATGCACCCATCCAATCCATCTCGTGTACATTCTTATTCTGATACACCCATCTAATTTATCTGGGCACATATTATCGGATACCGCAGAATATCGACGGATATATTATATAAATCTTTATATATTGTAGGATACTTGAAAATGTTATTAAATATCCAAAAACATAATCGGATACCCCAGAATATGATCGGTTACTCCAGAACATGATTTTGGATGCTCTAGAATATGGTCGGATACTCCAGAATAAGATTTTGGATCCTCCAGAATATGATTTTGGATCCTCCAGAATATGATTTTGGATCCTCCAGAATATGGTTTTGGATCCTCCAGAATATGATTTTGGATCCTCAAGAATATGATTTTGCATCGTCCAGAATATGATTTTGGATCCTCCAGAATATGATTTTGGATCCTCCAAAATATGATTTTGGATCCTCCAGAATACGATTTTGGATCCTCTAGAATATTTTTTTGTTTCGTCCAGAATATGATTTTGAATATTACAGAATATTATTTCGGATACTCCAGAATATTGTTTTGGATCCTCCAGAATATGGTTTTGGATCGTGCAGAATATGATTTTGGATACTCCAGAACATGGTTTTGGAACCTCCAGAATATTGTTCTGGATCCTCCAGAATATTGTTCTGGATCCTCCAGAATGTTGTTCTGGATCCTCCAGACTAAGGTTTTGGATGCTCCAGAATGTGATTTTGGATCCTCCAGGATATGGTTTTGGATCCTCCAGAATATGATTTTGGATCCTACAGAATATGGTCGGATACTCGGCCAGAATAAGATTTTGGATCCTCCAAAATATGATTTTGGATCCTCCAGAATATGATTTTGGATCCTCCACAATATGGTTTTGGATCCTCCAGAATATGATTTTGGATCCTCCAGAATATGATTTTGCATCGTCCAGAATATGATTTTGGATCCTCCAGAATAAGATTTTCGATCCTCTAGAATATTTTTTTGTTTCGTCCAGAATATGATTTTGAATATTACAGAATATGATTTTGGATCCTCCACAATATGGTTTTGGATCCTCCAGAATATGGTTTTGGATTGTGCCGAATATGATTTTTGATACTCCAGAACATGGTTTTTGAACCTCCAGAATATTGTTCTGGATCCTCCAGAATATTGTTCTGGATCCTCCAGAATATTGTTTTGGATCCTCCAGAATGTGATTTTGGATCCTCCAGAATATGGTTTTATGATCCTCTAGAATATGATTTTGGATCCTCCAGAATGTGATTTTTGAATCCTCCTGAATATGTTTTTGGATCCTTGAGAATATGATTTTGGATCCTCCAGAATATGATTTTGGATCCTCCAGAATATGGTTTTGGATCCTCCAGAATATGATTTTGGATCCTGAAGAATATGATTTTGCATCGTCCAGAATATGATTTTGGATCCTCCAGAATATGATTTTGGATCCTCCAAAATATGATTTTGGATCCTCCAGAATACGATTTTGGATCTTCTAGAATATTTTTTTGTTTCGTCCAGAATATGATTTTGAATATTACAGAATATGATTTTGGATACTCCAGAATATGGTTTTGGATCGTAGGTAGAGTTAGCACGTTCCACCAGCATCTGGTGGCCCGCATCTGGTGGCCCCACACGCATCTGGTGGCCCCTTGACCATAACTCCTCAACAGAGCATGCTATGACAACCAAACTTGGTAGCATGGTTGGCACTTGGGTTGTCAATCATATGACCACGTGATGTGATGTGACGTCACACATCACGTGACTTACGAGCCAAACATTATCGCCCATTTTTGAAAATAGTCGGCATTATATGCTATGACCACGGAACTTGGTAGGATGGGTGGTATTTGTGTCACCAGTCATACGGTCACGTGGTTTGATGTGACGTCACACATCACGTGATGTAAAAGTTAATTTTAGAGGAAAGGCATGGCAATGCACATGAATTACGAACTATAGCTTGTAGTCATGTTATCAGACGACCGAATCATTATTGTAACGAAACTCCGCTCTCACATACCTCTCATGGCCCCATCGTGCCTACATGTGGTGGACCCGCATCTGGTGGCCCCACACGCATCTGGTGGCCCCTTGGCCATAACTCCTCAACAAAGCATGCTATGACAACCAAACTTGGTAGCATGGTTGGCACTCGGGTTGTCAATCATATGACCACGTGATGTGATGTGACGTCACACATCACGTGACTTACGAGCCAAACATTATCGCCCATTTTTGAAAATAGTCGGCATTATATGCTATGACCACGGAACTGGGTACCTACTTGACCACATTAGATGATGAGACGTTACACAATAACTGTTGCTTTACTCTGCTAGTTATGTAAAAGTGAACGTAAAGTATATGATTTTGCTGTTGCTGACTTTATTTGTATGGATTCTCAATAACTGGACAAAAATATGAGAAACTAATATTTGTGATGCATTTCAAAAAAGGAGGTAAACGGCAACTTTTGTTTGCACACATATTGTAAATGCAAATATACTGATAATAAGTCGGTGTTATTATGTTTAGGACCCCTATACGCGCTACCTCGCACCAGCTTTACAATATTTTGCCATAAAAGTATATATTTCCGGAAAACCAAATGAATGTAGTTTTTTGAATATCTCATAACTGTCTTTTTTGGAACACAAAACAAGTTATTAGGTTCAAATTGAAATTGTACAGCACTTCACTTAGCTTGACAACTTCCCGCAGGATCAGAATTTCCGCTATGTCAAACAAAATCACATTAGCATACTCTGTGGATAATGAGCTTCAAAACCGTGTCTCAGATTTTTGAAATCTTGTTTAGAATGTGTACAATGTTACATTTCAATTATGTGATGACAGGCACCGCTGTTTTGCGGTGAAAATTTTGATTACACACAGAACAATTTACCGAGGTATACTGCTCAGTTATCTGAGGTTACATCTTTAGCGCGAGTGCAACACAGCATTCACAGCATGCAGTTTCTGGGATTATCTTTACAAATCCATCTCATTGACCGCAGGACTCTTGGGACAGAGAAAAACCGCTCTTTAATAAACTTTAATTTCTTTAATTTCTTTAATTAACTCTTAAAAAACGTTTTAACCTACAAAAGGAAATCAAATAAATTTGACTTGTATTAGAGCCGGACTTTTTGTTCTTTTTGACGTATTTATGGTGAAGTACACAAAAACCACAAGGCATCCCTTTTGATCTAGCTAGGTTTTCCGGTTCACTGAAAATGATAACCTGAGGTGAACGTTTTACTCAGAGAGATTACGGCAGGAAAAGTATCTGGTCAAATTTGAATAAAATGGCAAATTTTGAATGCTAAATTCTAATTGAAGCCAATGAACTCAAAGAGAATCTTGAAAGTTAAAACAATCTTTGGTGCCGTGCTTTGTACGAAAACCGAATGTTTGAGCGCCAAAACATGCACAGCATGATCACAGCAAAATGTTTCCGGTTTTTAAAAGGATTTGCTAAAATGCTGTTATGCGACTTGTTGTGTTTAGATAATCCACAGATAAACCATACCACTTGGTTATGAATGTCATGGGCAATTCTTTTGTCCTTTTTGATTTATCTATGATAATTTCCAGGAGTCAGCTTTATCTTGGGAAGTTGGAGAAAATCGTTTCCCGCTGGGGAAGCCTATTTACCCATGGAAAAAAATTGTGGTGTCACCCAGAATGTAAAGCAATAAGCAGATCTAGGTAACATTTCAATATATCTAAACAGAGGTATCTAAACACTAATAATATTGAATAATGCTGAATTTGAAGAAACGGCGGTATCTTATCCAGGTTGCAAGAACTACCCCAAGTTTCACCATAGGCTTAAACAAATAACCATCAATAGGTAGTGTCCATTATTTCGCAAAAAAAGTTTAAACTGGTTAGAAATAGGCGGTAAGACGTGTGATTATTTTATCAGACTCAATTTTATTTGGCTCGTAAGACACGTGATGTGTGACGTCACATCACGTCACGTGGTCATATGATTGACAACCCAAGTGCCAACCATGCTACCAAGTTTAGTTGTCATAGCATGCTCTGTTGAGGAGTTATGGCCAAGGGGCCACCAGATGCGTGTGGGGCCACCAGATACGGGCCACCAGATGCTGGTGGAACGTGCTAACCCCTGCTCTTGGATCGTGCAAAATATGTTTTTTGATACTCCAGAACATGGTTTTGGAACCTCCAGAATATTATTCTGGATCCTCCAGAATATTGTTCTGGATCCTCCAGAATATTGTTCTGGATCCTCCAGACTATGGTTTTGGATGCTCCAGAATGTGATTTTGGATCCTCCAGGATATGGTTTTGGATCCTCCAGAATATGATTTTGGATCCTCCACAATATGGTTTTGGATCCTCCAGAATATGATTTTGGATCCTCCAGAATATGATTTTGCATCGTCCAGAATATGATTTTGGATCCTCCAGAATAAGATTTTGGATCCTCTAGAATATTTTTTTGTTTCGTCCAGAATATGATTTTGAATATTACAGAATATGATTTTGGATCCTCCACAATATGGTTTTGGATCCTCCAGAATATGGTTTTGGATCGTGCAGAATATGATTTTTGATACTCCAGAACATGGTTTTGGAACCTCCAGAATATTGTTCTGAATCCTCCAGAATATTGTTCTGGATCCTCCAGAATATTGTTCTGGATCCTCCAGACTATGGTTTTGGATGCTCCAGAATGTGATTTTGGATCCTCCAGGATATGGTTTTGGATCCTCCAGAATATGATTTTGCATCCTCCAGACTATGATTTTGGATCCTCCACAATATGATTTTGGATCCTCCACAATATGGTTTTGGATCCTCCAGAATATTGTACTGGATCCTCCAGACTATGGTTTTGTATGCTCCAGAATGTGATTTTGGATCCTCCAGGATATGGTTTTGGATCCTCCAGAATATGATTTTGCATCCTCCAGACTATGATTTTGGATCCTCCACAATATGATTTTGGATCCTCCACAATATGGTTTTGGATCCTCCAGAATATGGTTTTGGATCCTCCAGAATATGGTTTTGGATCCTACAGAATATGGTTTTGGATCCTCCAGAATATGGTTTTGGATCCTCCAGAATATGATTTTGGATCCTCCAGAAAATGATTTTGGATCCTCCAGAATATGATTTTCGATCCTCCAGAATATGATTTTGTATCCACCAGAATATGATTTTGGATCCTCCAGAATATGATTTTGGATCCTCCAGAATATGGTTTTGGATCCTCCACACTATAGTTTTGGATCCTCCAGAATATGGTTTTGGATACTCCAGAATATGGTTTTAGATCCTCCAGAAAATGATTTTGGATCATCCAGAATATGATTTTCGATCCTCCAGAATATGATTTTGGATACTCCAGAGTATGATTTTGGATACTCCAGAGTATGATTTTGGATACTCAAAAAATGCATGTTCGGATACTTCAGAATATCATGGAATATTTCTATTATATATATAACCATAATCATCTTTATGTAAGATTCAGTTTTATGGAGTTAATTTGTTTTTATTGATTGATTTACTGGGACCATACTTCCAGACATCGATTGCTGAAGCATCGTATGGACTTACGGCTACGCTGGAGATTTCGGCCCCAACACCGCTATCCCGGGAGGACATTACTGACTGATCAGGAAGCTCGGCCCCCAAGCCTAAGGGAGAGGTTAGTCGGCCCCTAGACCGTAGATGATTAACCCCTTGCTATGACCAGCACACCCGGTATGTCGTTTGAAGTGCTGATGCTTTTGTCGCTTTGGTTATTTTTTTCCATGTGGGATGTGTTTAGAAAACTCAGATGCGACGTATACGCAGATCAGTGATGGTTTTAAAAATCAGAACTGAGTTTTTATTGTTTTATCTCTTAAATACCGCTTTGCAAAGAGACGTTTTTGGTGTTACAAGTGAGATATGTTGATGCACACGTACAAGGACTCCGCATGCGTATATAAGTATATTGATCATCAATAAAAAAAACAACGCCCAAACAAACAAATAAACAAACAAACAAAAGGAAAACGATCTAAAGGTGCCGTTCAGATTTTCAGTCTCCCCACACGTAAATTTTAGGGCTCTGCAAAATCCGAGTTAAAGTTTATAATAAAGAATTAGAGAAATCTCAATCCCAGTAATGGCTAAATCCCAGTCCCAGGGCATAAAAACCTGTCAGCCCGGCCAAAAAAGGTGAATCCCACTTCCTATTATTTCACCCCTTCAGGACCATCTTTATGAGAGTCCTCTTTGAGAAACACAGCCTTTTGTGTAAAATCAACACTTTATTGGACCTCATTTGACTTACATAAAATGACCCTCGATAAGCATGTGGAAGCTTGCCAAGGACGTGGCTAGCAGTTCATGGTGGAATATCGTATACACACCTTCTATACATATATAGACGGCTAGACTCTAAAATAATCAGCCGTAAAGAAAGCCTGAATCTTAAGCTTTAGTCGTGAAGAGGAATACCCCGTTGAAGCCCTCATTTCATGTACATTCTCATTCTTTACGTTCGTCCAATTTATCTCGTGTACATTTTATAACATAGATACTATATAACGCGCGCTCTGATTGGATAATATTCTATGAAAAAGAAATGGATGGTTCATAGAGATGGTTCATGCTGACGTCAGCATTGCTGAAAAAAAAATTTCCAGCAAAAAGTTTTCCCTTTTTTTTCTTGATATTAGTCTTAAAATTCTCATTAAGGAATGGCTAGTAATAGCCCAACATTTGAGTTTGGGTTTCTCAACTTTGAAGCGGATTCAGAGAACGTGAATGTATCAGAACTTGAGAAAGATAAACAAAACAAAACTGGATCAAATACGAATCGCTTCGCTAATCTAACTGAGCGAGATTTAGACAAAATTATTGAAGACAAAGCATCAAAAAAGACAAAGTTAAACACTAACTGGTGTGTTTCTACATTTAAGGGTAAGTTTCAGATTTTAAACAGTTTTTTTTCTAGTTAAAATTGATAAAGTAAACTTACGAAATATTGAAACCTGACGATAAACAATGAACGAAAACAAAAGTACTTACACAATAAATTGATTTAAAAGTTTAATATTACCTCTTGTCTTGTAATTTACAGCATGGTGTAAAGAGAAAAATATACAAACACAGTTGGAAAACATGACGATTGGTCAACTTGACGCAAATCTGAGAAGATTTTACGCAGAGGCTAGGAAAAAGGATGGCGAGACGTACGGCAAGAAGACCCTACTAGGTTTCCGCCACGGCATCGAAAGATACCTTAATCAGCCACAGTTCTCAAGAAATCTTAAGATGTCGACAGACCCCAGTTTTTCAAGATCAAACTCGATGCTGGACGCACAGCTAGTTCAACTCAAGCGGGTCGGCAAAGAAAACAGTCAACACAAGCCAACGATTGAAGATGAAGACCTGGAGAAGTTAAAAACATCAGAATCACTCTCCCTAAATGGCCCTCTGTCTCTTCTGCGAAATGTCTGGTTTAATATCATTCTCTTTTTCTGCAGACGAGGCCGTGAAGGGCAGCGAGAACTGCAGTAATCCAGTTTTAAACTTGAGATCGATGCGAGTGGGAGAAATTACGTAACGATGGCTCACGATGAAGTGTCTAAAAACCACCCAGGTGGCCTGAAAGATACCAGCAGCTCGGAAAAATATGCAAGGATGTATGAGACGGAAAGTCCCAAAGACGGTTATAAAGCTGTAAAGCTCTATATTTCCAAGCTCAACCCCAAATGTTTAGCATTCTTCCAGTATCCCAGCCGAAACTGGGCGCCTTCCCATGACGTTTGGTACGACAACAAGCCGCTCGGCATCAATAAACTTGACAATATGATGAAGGAAATTAGTCAAGCAGCCCAACTTTCAAGAGTTTATACTAACCACTCCGTCCGTGCCACAGCAATTACCCTCTGGTCAAATGCTGGAGTTCCTAACCGCCATATAATGGCAATTTCTGGCCATAGAAATGAGCAGAGCTTGGCTCACTACAACACTCGTCCTTCGACCGCTCAACTTCTGCACTGCAGCGAAGTCCTTTCCAGCCATATTCAAGGGTCCACGGCGTTAGTTCCCGTTCAGCAATCAACCAACACAGCTTCTAGGTCCACCACCATATCAGTAAACCATGAGTTGAGGCCGATGATGAGCAGTTTTGAATCCATTTTCAGCAATTGCACCATTCAAAATGTGCAAGTCGTCGTCTCTTCAGCTTCGGCAAATCCTTCAAAATAACTTTTGATCTTAGCAAATACTTTTGATCTTTTGAATGGATAAACTTCAAACAAACTTTATCGTTGACATTGAAGTCAAATATTTTTAGAATGGACATCTTTTGTGTTGTATTTAGACACAATTTAGTGACTCACACTTGTACTTAGCTTCAATAAAAATACTGACTTTGAACTAAATCAAGTTGTTCTATTTTTAGTCTGCATTCGCACGCTTAGGAGAATTTGTCGCTTGATCAGAACAGAAAATATGACTTTTCGGAGCGAAAAATATCTCGCTATGTTATAAAAGCAATGGAAAATGTCTAGCTTGTGCGTCCATCCAATTCGGGATGCACGCGGATAGTTGGGAGAGCACTCAGCTAGCTAGAGATGCTCTCGACTGCGTCTCAAGCATCTCTTACGCTACCTTCGTGCTCTCCCAACTATCCGCGTGCATCCCGAATTGGATGGACGCACGCTAGACATTGTCCATTCCTTAACTTATTCTGATGCACCCATCCAATCCATCTCGTGTACCTTCTTATTGTGATGCACCCATCCAATCCATCTCGTGTATATTCTTATTCTGATACACCCATCCAATCCATCCCGTGAACATTCTTTTCCTGACAAACCCATTCAAGCAATCTCGTGCACTATCTTATTCTGATACACCCATCCAATCCATCTCTTATACATTCTTATTCTGATGCGTCCTTCAAATCCATCTCGTGTGCATTTTTATTTTGATACACCCATCCAATCCATCTCCTGTACACTCTTATTCTGATGCACCCATCCAATCCATCTCGTGTACATTCTTATTCTGATGCGTCCATCCAATCCATCTCGTGTGCATTTTCATTTTGATACACCCATCCAATCCATCTCGTGTACATTCTAATTCTGATGCACCCATCCAATCCAACTCGTTTACATTTTCATTCTGATACACCCATCACATCCATCTCGTGTACATTCTTATTCTGAAACACTCATCCAATCCATCTCGTGTACATTTTCATTCTGATACACCCATCCCATCCATCTCGTGTACATTTTCATTCTGATACACCCATCCCATCCATCTCGTGTACATTTTCATTCTGATACACCCATCCCATCCATCTCGTGTACATTTTCATTCTGATACACCCATCCCATCCATCTCGTGTACATTTTCATTCTGATACACCCATCCCATCCATCTCGTGTACACTTTCATTCTGATACACCCATCCAATCAATCTTGTGTACATTATTATTCTGATGCACCCATCCAATCCATCTCGTGTACATCTTCATTCTGATACACCCATCCCATCCATCTCGTGTACATTTTCATTCGGATACACCCATCCAATCAATCTCGTGTACATTATTATTCTGATGCACCCATCCAATCCATCTCGTGTACATTTTTATTCTGATACAACGATTCAATCCATCTCGTGTACATTTTCATTCTGATACACCCATCCCATCCATCTCGTGTACATTTTCATTCTGATACACCCATCCAATCAATCTCGTGTACATTCTTATTCTGATGCACCCATCCAATCCATCTCGTGTACATTCTTATTCTGATACACCAATCCAATCCATATCGTATACATTCTTAATCTGATGCACCCATCCAATCCATCCCGTGTACATTCTTATTCTGAAGCACCAATCGAAACCATCTCTTATACATTCTTCTTCTGATGCGTCCATCCAATCCATCTCGTGTACATTATCATTCTGATACACCCATCCAATCCATCTCGTACATGAAATGAGGGCTTCAATGGGGTATTCCTCTTCACGACTAAAGCTTAAGATTCAGGCTTTCTTTACGGCTGATTATTTTAGAGTCCAGTCGTCTATATATGTATAGAAGGTGTGTATACGATATTCCACCATGAACTGCTAGCCACGTCCTTGGCAAGCTTCCACATGCTTATCGAGGGTCATTTTATGTAAGTCAAATGAGGCCCAATAAAGTGTTGATTTTACATAAAAGCCTGTGTTTCTAAAAGAGGACTCTCATAAAGATGGTCCTGAAGGGGTGAAATAATAGGCAATGGGATTCACCTTTTTTGGCCGGGCTGACAGGTTTTTATGCCCTGGGACTGGGATTTAGCCATTACTGGGATTGAGATTTCTCTAATTCTTTATTATAAACTTTAACTCGGATTTTGCAGAGCCCTACAGTTTACGTGTGGGGAAACTGAAAATCTGAACGGCACCTTTAGATCGTTTTCCTTTTGTTTGTTTGTTTGTTTGTTTGGGCGTTGTTTTTTTTATTGATGATCAATATACTTATATACGCATGCGCAGTCCTTGTACGTGTGCATCAACATATCTCACTTGTAACACCAAAAATGTCTCTTTGCAAAGCGGTATTTAAGAGAGAAAACAATAAAAACTCAGTTCTGATTTTTACACCATCATTGATCTGCGTATACGTCGCATCTGAGTTTTCTAAACACATCCCACATGGAAAAAAATAACCAAAGCGACAAAAGCATCAGCACTTCAAACGACATACCGTGTGTGCTGGTCATAGCAAGGGGTTAATCAACTACGGTCTAGGGGCCGACTAACCTCTCCCTTAGGCTTGGGGGCCGAGCTTCCTGATCAGTCAGTAATGTCCTCCCGGGATAGCGGTGTTGGGGCCGAAATCTCCAGCGTAGCCGTAAGTCCATACGATGCTTCAGCAATCGATGTCTGGAAGTATGGTCCCGGTAAATCAATCAATAAAAACAAATTAACTCCATAAAACTGAATCTTACATAAAGATGATCATGGTTATATATATTATAGAAATATTCCATGATATTCTGAAGAATCGGAACATGGATTTTTTGAGTATCCAAAATCATACTCTGGAGTATCCAAAATCATTTTCTGGAGTATCCAAAATCATATTCTAGAGAATCCATTATAATATTCTGGAGGATCCAAAATCATATTCTGGAGGATCCAAAATCATATTCTGGAGGATCCAAAATCATATTCTGGAGGATCCAAAACCATATTCTGGAGGATCCAAAATCATATTCTGGAGGATACAAAATCATATTCTGCAGGATCCAAAATCATATTCTAGAGGATCCAAAACCATATTCTGGAGGATCCAAAACCATATTCTGGAGGATCCCAAATCATATTCTGGAGGATCCAAAATCATATTCTGGAGGATCCAAAATCATATTCTGGAGAATCCAAAATCATATTCCGGAGTATCTAAAATCATATTCTGGAGTAACCGATCATATTCTGGGGTATCCGATTATGTTTTTGGATATTTAATAACATTTTCAAGTATCCTACAATATATAAAGATTTATATAGTATATCCAACGATATTCTGCGGTATCCGATAATATGTGCCCAGAGAGATTAGATGGGTGTATTAGATTAAGAATGTACACGAGATGGATTGGATGGGTGTATCAGAATAAAAATGTACACGAGATGGATTGGATGGGTGCATCAGAATAAGAATGTACACGAGATGGATTGGATGGGTGTATCAGAAAAAGAAAGTACACGAGATGGATTGGATTGGTGCATCAGAATAAGAATGTACACGAGATGGATTGGATGGGTGCATCAGAATAAGAATGTACACGAGATGGATTGGATGGGTGTATCAGAAGAAGAAAGTACACGAGATGGATTGGATTGGTGCATCAGAATAAGAATGTACACGAGATGGATTGGATTGGTGCATCAGAATAAGAATGTACACGAGATGGATTGGATGGGTGTATCAGAAGAAGAAAGTACACGAGATGGATTGGATGGGTGCATCAGAATAAGAATGTACACGAGATGGATTGGATGGGTGCATCAGAATAAGAATGTACACGAGATGGATTGGATGGGTGTATCAGAAGAAGAATGTACACGAGATGGATTGGACGGGTGCATCAGAATAAGAAAGTACACGAGATGGATTGGATGGGTGCATCAGAATAAGAATGTACACGAGATGGATTGGATGGGTGCATCAGAATAAGAATGTACACGAGATGGATTGGATGGGTGCATCAGAATAAGAAAGTACACGAGATGGATTGGATGGGTGCATCAGAATAAGAATGTACACGAGATGGATTGGATGGGTGCATCAGAATAAGAATGTACACGAGATGGATTGGATGGGTGCATCAGAATAAGAAAGTACACGAGATGGATTGGATGGGTGTATCAGAAGAAGAAAGTACACGAGATGGATTGGATGCAGGCCCGTAACCAGGGGGGAGCACAGGGTCCATCAGTCCAAAAGGTCCGCTTTTTATCAACATTTGTTTGTTAAAGTTAATAAAGTTCATTATTATTATTATTGCTTGAAAATAAAAATAAAAATAGAGATTTAATGTAAATCAAAAAATTAAACCATCATTTCCCAGTTTTCTCCATTTGTTTCTATTTTCCAATAATGTGTTGGGTTGCCTGTGGTACACTACACTTAGGTCCATCCCCCCCCCCCCCCCCCCCCCGGTAAATGTTCTGGTTACGGCCCTGTAGAACAATAATAGAATTTCTCATATGAGAACTAAACAACTAACATAACATGGCCTAGTGCCTTAACTCTCATCAACTAACATAAGAAGGCAGTAAACTCAAAGTTCAAAGTAGGAATGACCCGAGCAAACAGAAGAGAGAATTCCTCGTACCCAGTCAAACACCTGCTGGAGTCACCACAGCTACTCCAAGGTATGTTTCTATGTTACATTGCTTTGCCTTGTTAAAAGATCTGTAATTCACCAATCGTCCTATGGGATTACCTGGAAGGTTTTCTTGCCGCAATTTGTGACTTTTTTCTTCCTACTCTTGGTCACGTGATTTTGGATATATCTTTTTGTGACCGCGCCTAAAACACTTTGAATTTTAATCTTATTAGCAAAAATGTTTTATCATCTGATAAAACATCTCAGGTTAGTAAATCTGGCAAATTTGAACATAATCGAATGAAAAGAACCAGAATTATTGGCCTTCAAAAGTGTCAAAAATTTACAAAGAATGTACAGTCACAGGGGACAAGCCTTTCCTGTAACCATACATTCTTTGTAAATTTTTGACACTTTGGAAGGCTTGTAACGCTGCTTCTTTTTAACGAAACACCTTCAAATTTGCCAGACTTACTAATCATGAGATGCTTTATCAAATATCATTTTTGTTAATACGATTAAAATTCAAAACTCGCCCAAGTCCCTTGCTCGTTTCAAAAGTGGCTAAATTCATTTCATTTATATATTTATAATTTATGTTGCACTTTTTATGCACAATGATTATATACCCCTGAGAAGGAAAAGAATAGCACTGGATAAAAGTTTACTCAATTGAGTAACACAAAGTTGCATGAGTTCAAACAGAACAATTTTTAAAAGAGGTTTGGGCTTCTTGTGGCATCTAGACATTCTTCGTACCACAGGTAGCCCATACGATAATTGAATAGTCTAAAATAAACATATACATATGCTGTTTGAACACACATAAGAATCTTTATACTCACTTTTTTTTTTTTTTTTTTTTTACTTGAATAGCACTGGAGCGGTGATACAGTACAGAATATCCATCCCTTTGGAATAAAGACTTTCTTTTTACCCTTTACGGTATCTATGGTAACGGTACGACCGCCCTCTTTGCTTTTCGTCATGTGTTCTTGCCACATCCTCCAGGATGTCGCCACCCCCTGCCATACCTGAGGTTAGGGACGGGCAATTTGATATTTGATGGGGGGTGGATTAAACCCCCAAAAAAATATCGAGCAAGGTCTCGATCCTTTAAAAAAATATCGTGCAACGTCAGACACGGCAAAAAAATATCGAGCGAGCTTATAAATTCGATTTCAAGATTTCACTTCTTTTGAACCAAACCGCTGGAAATCGTATTTCAGAGAGTCTGAATTAAAAGAATTTTCGGGGGAGAATGCCCCACGACCCCACTAGTTGCTCCTGCCTACGTCGGTCGATTAGCTTGGTAAACGTGACGTCATTTCTAGCTGCGTCATTATTTCAGATCAGCTGGTTGGATCCCCCTTTCCTGGATCCGCTCTTGCCACAAGTTTTAATCGTGTTTAAATAAAAGTTATTGTAACGTATTGAATTGTATTGTGGGAATAATAGTTTACTATTGAACCGAGATTTCTGAAATTATGATGTTGAAAACAACTATTAGAAAGTTAAGGAGAAGAACTGCAAAAGATGAAAGGGAAAAAGGGAAAAAGTTTGGGTTGGGAGGGGGGGTGGTAGGCTATATTTCTACCACCACACACCAGCACATGGAATCCGGATTCCTTTACATGAGGCGAACAATCATATGTCTTCTCATACGCAACCGTTAAACAAAGAAATACTCTAAAGACTGATACGTGGTCTGAAATGGGAAAACAGTACGCCCAAAAGGTCTATTGTAACGCGATTCTAACCACTACACCGCAGTTTAGTTTAGTTTAATTTCTTTTGATTTGCTCTAAAAAAAGTTACTAAAACGACACGTACTTTTCTTATAGTTATGTTCGGCCTTCACATATATCAAGAACCCTCATCCCGGCACACATTTATCATAGAATAGTTCAGATATATCGCGCGCTCTGATTGGCTGATAACCGTGTTTGCATGAGGCTATGTAAACACGGCAATTACAATATTTTATGTACTGTTTAATAAACGAGCAGGAATGTTTTATCGGGTTTTAAGGCAATGGGCTCGCGCAAATTTAACCGATAGATTTTCCTATCATTCGATTAATTGTCAAGTTATATAAATACAGTGTATTGTTTCACATTTTAGTCAATATATTATACAATTCTAAATAATAATAAAAAATGCGCAGAAAGATGCGCACGAGTGCGCGAGCCCATTGCCTTAAGCCCGATAAAACCCGATCTGCGAGTTTATTGAACAGCTTAAAAAACCTTGAGGTGTATCTTCGTATTTTCTACTGAATTTTTGACGAATGAACCAAGTTTACCAGAGAAAATCCGAGTTAATGTTTATGCAAATGAAGAGGATGTTTTATCAGATTTAAAACCTCCTCCACGGACAATGATTTCTATTGTGTTTTCCTCATTAAATATTCATGAGTTTTTTAAAAAACAAATAGAAAACGTTTGCCGTGTTTACATAGCCTGATATAAACACTCGGGAAAGTTGGGAACAAGTATTGAGCTCTGTGTAAACCTCGCCTGCAGCTCGGTTTTACACAACAGCTCTCGACTTCTCCCAAACATCCCTCGTGTTTATATCAGGCTATGTAAACACGGCAAACGTTTTCTATATGTTAACTTTAATATACCACTGACTAATAAGCCAAGACTTGGGTGGATATTCTTCCATCCTGAACCCATAAACATAGGCGACAGAGTAGCGTAATATTACAATGATGCTTGAAATGTATTGAAGAAATTTATTGTTTCTATGCATCACAAAAATATATCACATATTGCTTGTATATATAGGAATATTTCATATCTAATAAATTATTGACAAGATTGTAAAACTTGATGTATAAAAAAATTACAAAGGTATTATGAGGTTTCTGTACATTTTCAATACTGCTGTACTACACTGAATACTGACTTATATGTAAAGCAGCTCGGTCCGTGACCTGCACGAACAGAGACGCTCTGCTACAATAATTTAATTATTGCATTTTAAAGCGCGGGCAGTAGAAACAATCAGTATGTATACACTGTACTATAAGAGCAATGCTTGCATGCGTATGTTTCTCGTATATATTCTTCATTGAATATCTTTTTTAAAAAATATCATGATATATTTCTTTCTATAAAACTTCAAACGATAAAAATTGATTCCCTCCCCTGCCTTTTTCCTAGTTGTCTATGATAAACTAAATACCTCATTACACCGGTTTTTTTCTCTTCGTAGCCAAGACTGTATAGATGATTATTTTCGTGACGTCATAGCCGCCATGTTGGTTGTGTTAAGTAAAAGATTTGGATATTTGATGTAATTAACCAGCATTGTTGCACGTCTTCTTTTATCTGCTCTCGTTATAATGATAAGGGATGCAATGTAAGTTAAGTTACGAATCCTGCTTTAGTTTTTTATTTCTTGGTTGAGGAACTGGACGATCATGGCATGCCGGGCGAGTATTGTTCTCAATCAAGTCACGTGGTACAGATCCTTCGTTTTGTTGCTCATACAAGGGTGTCATTGAGTGCCAAGAACATTCTCTCGCACCACGACTATTGTTCATTGACACATATTCTTGGTCGTTACTCCTTAAATGTTCCATTAAATACCCCGAGCATTGTGCAGGCTCACCTCCCACAGCGCCTTCATCCTTTTCCACCCTCTGTGCAACTCGTAGAGTAGTACTTGCCCGAGAGGCTGGAGTTGGATATGATGAGGTTTGTGTGACATGCGAAGATTCACAGCTACTTGAAGATGAGCGAGAAGAATCCTTGTTATTTTTCCTTTGATCTCTATTGGTCGGAGGACCAGGTAACGATGGCCACACGGGGGATGATGTACTAGCGTCACTTTGCTTATGTATATTATCATAAAAGTATCCTGGAGTATCATGATCGCAAAAAAGAGAAGAAGACGACTTTGTGTTGATTATCGACGTCGTAGCATAAAGAGCTAATTCAGTGGTTTCTCGATGTAATGTCGGGTTGCCCGTTTCTTGAATGGGGTGACAACATGGCGGACTAGGCGGAAGTTGTTGCTTTGGGCGCGGACCTGTTCGAGCAAACGGAAACAAATTGAATTAATCAAAACAAATTGACCATTTTTAGAAAATCGTGGAGATTCTGGCTCATATATCTTACTTTTATAACACCCTAGGGATGACTAAATACAAAGCAGACTTTAATGGATGTACACTAAATACAATCCATATTTCTTGGTAAAGCATTTCTCACTCGATGGCAAAATTTTAACAATTAATCAAAATAAAATCTAATCATATCTGCTATGAGGCAACCTAATCTTAATTACCTGCAATTGAGCTCGGAATTTTTTCATAAAGGCTGTCTTCAGGAGCTTTATTTTTGACGGGCCTTTTCAAGGCTGGAAAATGACAGATTGCCTTGTCATAAACGTCGTCATAAATTTCATCCTGATCTTGAAGAACTCCATTTGAAGCTGGTTCATTATCATCATCTTTATCAGAGTTTTTGTTTCCAGGTTTGTATGCGTAAGTGTGCTTCAGAAAGACCTCAACAGCAACTAACTCGTGAAGTTCTTCGAAGGTTTTGTGCATTTCCTTTGGGATCACATGACTGGCTGCTTCTGGCTGTGTCTTGTTAACCTTAATGTTATCAGCCTCGTTTGGATGTATTTTGATCCAGTGAGAGAGCAAGCAGGATTCAAATGGTTTGCTGAGTAAAGAGAAAAGAAAAACATGAGATTTTAAGATTGAATTGTACGTATTTGATGAATGGAAGAGAGTCCAACGAGTTGGGCAAAGTACTGGTAACAACCGCTGCTAAACGATCTTGAGAAATGCCAGTGAAAGCGCGCCAATGAATATTTCCGAAAACGTTACTCCGCGTTCAATGACAGTATAAGCGTTTAGATATTGCTTGAGAAAGTAACGAAAGCTGTGCAAAGCCATGTAAATGAAACGTTATTTAGTCGATAACCGCATATCTTAATGCGATCATTGAAGGCCGGGATCAGAGAACTGAATGGTTCTTGTTGAAGAAATAGAAAACGCACGCGCGTGCTGTGTGCAATTATAAAGCACGGGGGCATTGGCAGAACACGAGAGAAGTGCTAGGAGAAGCACGACGCGTAGCATAGCGGAGTTATTCTCAACACTTCACGAGTGTTCTGACAAACACCTAGTTTATTACTTCATACAGCACAGCACAGCAAGCAAGTTTTTTATTTATTTTATAAAATACAAATGCGCGCACGTGCTGTGCGCTCTCATAATGCGCGCGCCATCAACCAATCAGAAAGTGAGATTTGTAATTAACCGGTTTTTTTTATAATGTCTATTGGTCATCAAGTACGATGCACAGCAACTTACCTGGATGTTAAAGCATCTACAAGCAAAACAAATGGAGGTCGTTCAGCTGGCTTATGAAGCAAGCACTGTTTCACAACAATGTAAAACCACGAGGGCATACTTTCTGGTCTGGGTGGACGATTGTTGCCTTCGAGGTAGGCAAGAACCTAAAATGAAAAGGTGAACAAGATTTATGAATATTATTAAATACTTATATCAAAGAATTTTAATTGATAGAAAACATATAAATAACCGTGTACAATAAAGAACGAAATAAGTCTTAAAAATCTTGGTAATCATAAGTCTGGATTCAGTGTTTACAGCATTGTTGCTGTCGTATTTGCTAACAAGAGGTTTATGCAACTAAGGGATCTAGTGCTATATAAATAAAGTTTATCATGATTATTCTTGTTGTTGTTGTTGTTGTTGTTGTTGTTGTTGTTGTTGTTATAACAAACCTGATCGTCCTTGATGGTAGGGAAGGGTTTGACGTCTTCTTCTCTACATCCTTCTGCAGCCGAAAGAGCAGTAAACAGCTCAAAGCACATAATACCAAATGAATAGACATCACTGCTGTGCGAGTAAATGCTATCTTTGATTACTTCTGGAGGGCTCCTATGATAAGTTAAGAAAGAAGGCATTCATTAAGTGTCTGTAAAAATACTGGTCACTGTAACAAAACCAACCATGTATAAAAGCTATTTATAATGGTAATAGAACTGAGTTGAGTGCAATTTGGGCTGAAATCGCAAGAGTGATTACAAAATTGCACGACCGCGCAGCGGGAGTGCAATTTGTTAATCACGAGTGTGATTTCTGCCCAAAATTGCAAGACACTCAGTTCTATTACCTATTAATCATTTCCATTTTGAAACTTAATATATTAAAATACTCAACAGTTATATGTAGCTTCAAAAGTGATTGGTTGACAAAATGATGCAATTAATGATTCAAAATAGTGCAATTAATGCTTAAATCGCACACTTTGTAGCCAATCAGATTGCAGGATTTGCTAATGATTTCAAAATGGATATGATTAATTATTTACATCTTTGCTGTACGTTATATCAATATAACATGGTTGCCATGCATGGTGGATGACAAAACAACGGAAAAATAATCGACAAAGGTCTAGCTAGTTTATCCAACATGGCGGCTCTGACGTAACATGCATGCTAAGAATCCATTATTCAAGATTATTAATTCAACTTACCATCTTACAGCATCTTCAGGCATTTTGCATTTAATGTCCACCATCTTGCTGACATATTTCGATCGCCCAAGACGAGCCAATTTGACCTATTTGCAGAAGATTGAAATGTTTATTTATATATTATATACAGCTATTTCAAAAAAAAGGTTGGTTATAGGGTTTTGTTGCTTGTCGTATGTTGGATGTTGCATACCAAACCCGAAATGCACTATGGGTGATGTGACTTCAAGTAGGAAAAGGTCAAAACAATATGGAATTTTCCCAAACTTTAATGTCTGCAGGTTTTTCCAGCATATTTTCTTCAGTGCTAACATTATTTGCATATGAATATAATACATTTCAAGCTTGATAAGCAACGTGCAACATGCAACAAATCCTTGAGCAACCTTTTTTGAAATAGCTGTATCAATGCTTTAGTGTATCTGAACTGCATTCAAGAGTTTAAGTCGACAGAAATCGTTGCACTCCCAAGATAAACAGGACGTCAATGGCTAGACTGTGAACAATCCCTCTTTTTCCTCCTAACTCAGTTGAGTCGTGTTTTCTGGACGGTTTCCTCTCCCCGCGTGCCGTTTCAAACTCGCCCTCACTCTCCGCGCGTCCAAGGCAGGAAAAAACCTGACTCCAATGAGTTAGGAGGGAAAAGAGGGACTGTTCACAGTTTATCAATGGCACACTGAAGGATATTTTTGAAAACGATATGAAATAACATCAACAAACCTTATTTGTAAAGACCATGATATTTTCAGCTCTCAAATCACCGTGGATCATGTTATTATCATGCATATATTCCATTGCCTGGGCTATCTGGGCAGTGAAGGTTACCAGGTTTTCCCGTCGACATTGTTTGCCAAGAACGATCTGAAGTAAGTTTCCACGTCCTGAATCCTCTGTCACCTGAAAGAGAATTATGTAAACCCATGCATCGGGTTAATAATGCTTTACCACCTTTTGATCGTATCTAGTTAAACTAACCCTCGATTGGCTCGGTTTGTTGGTTCAATCCCATATGCATACTTACCACCAGTCACCCTAGCCTGAGGTTAATGTTTAAGTATGCGACACACTGCCCTTAGATAGGGGCCCACTTTCGATATTCTGGTTGAGCGATCACGCACTGCATGCATGCGCAAAGCAATTGAATTCAATTAGGCGCGAGGTTTCGGTGAAATAAAATACTTCATCTCCCCGGAGCCTCGTCTTGAATAGCTTGGTACTTGATCGCTCAACCAGAATATCGAAAGTGGGTTACTTTCGTAGAAGTAGAACTGTAAGACTCACCAGTGCGGTGTAACGTGTATCGTGAGTAGAGAGCGAAACAATGGTTACCAAGTTCTTGTGCTTTAGCTTCTTCAGCATTTCTAATTCCGCCTGTTTTGTCTTCAGAACAAGTTCTCTGATATTTCGTACCTATAAATATATGAAATAATTCAGTTTAATAAAGTTCTAATGACTTATCAGTAGATAGAGGGTCCATACAAATCGAAGTGACTATATATAGCAGATCTGTTATGCTTTCTTACCCCTTTATAAAGGCGAATCATTGGTATATCATGAGATCTTGTTGGAGATCCGAAGAATCCTATATTCTTTTCTTTGTCGCGGTCTTCAAGTGCACTGCTGGTGTTCATCTGTGTATTCAAAGACATCCATTATCATATGAATCACAAGAACACTAGGTCAATTGCTTAATGCATGGAGTAACTGTAGGAAACGTTAGTCGACATGCATCCACCTAAAAGGCTGGATGTGAGGACACGCTGCCTCTTATTAACTAATCTATTGGTTTAGTCTTTAGCAAAGCCTCTTTCAAATTCATCTTTAAATAAAAAAGAATACTAATAACGGTAAATAAACTAACCGCGTCCTTCGTCTGGGCTATGTCTACATTTGTAAGAGACGGATAACTTGCATCTGGACAGTCGTTGTCTGCGAACAAAAGAATAAAGCCGAATATCCTTGATGAGTATAGTATGAAACAAACAAAGATGATGAAACCAATATTTTAAATTACCTTCATGTATAAACTGCTCATAAATCCTCTCCAATTCCACCTTTAGCTGCATAAGGTCGGGTCTTTTCTCTCTCTCATGCTGAAGGCACTTTTCGATAAGGTCACAAACTTCTTTACGGATGCAGTCCTCCATCTTCAACTTTCCTCCACCTATGACCTGTAAAGAAAGCAAGCGTAATCATTGAAATTCGTGTAAGAAGAATAACTAGCATTTTCAAATGATGATCATTCTTACATAGTTCCGGATTTGGTCGGCTTCTTGAGTGCTGTACTGATTGTAGGGGGACACGCCGTACGTGTGCATTTCAAACAGCGTCACCCCAATGGCCCAGGAAACAGACTTCTCTGAGAACTGTCCCGAAGTGAAGCACTCAGGGGCCGCGTGCCGAGTTGCCGTTTCATCCAGAAGAGATACGTACTCATATCTGCCATTGGCCTGCAAAAGATCATAACAATTATAATCTAATGAAGTCTGAGTAGTTTGCGCCTAATGCCTTCTCATTTCTGACCGGCCGGATGTCCCTGCCGAGCCCAATGTCATTGAAATAGCTACTGTAGCTAGCACTGGTTGCGAAGTACCATGCACCCTCTGATCTAGCCTGCATAGTCCCAAAAACAACTTTCAGAAGGATTAAGAATACCAACTTTCAGAAGGTAATTTAAAACAGACAATAGACGACTCAAACTTTCAAATACCTGTTTCGTCATTTCTCTTGTAAACTGGAAACCAGTCAATTTACAGACGTGATCCTGGGCAACCAGCACGTTGGCGGCCATTATTGCAAGATGTACAAGATGGTGTTTGTTTAGGTAGATTACAGCATCCATGACACCAACCATCATTTTAGTTAGTTCTGATGGACTTGGCATGTGGTTCAAATCCGATCTGTTAAAGAATTTATTATAAGAATGACATATTAGAGAAACTGAATGCTACATCAAACTTCCCGGTATTCATCATTTTACCAATCAGTACTAAGCTGACCTTCCAGGGATATTTCAATTTCATTACTAGCTTTCGCTGCTAAACAAGTTAGGTAAAGTAAGGCTACCATCTAGTTTTCTTTCGGATTCTTAAGCAACACAAGAATAGGATGGAACTCACTCCTACATACAAGTATGTAGAGTTTCTCTGTATGGAGTGGTAAGCTATAGTGTCTTATTTTTTGATAAGAGTGAGAACTTCTGTACATACAAACCTTGATTTCTGCAAGAATTGCAAGAGTGAACCTTTAGCAACCCGTTCTGTGATGAGGTGATATGGCTGAGTCGAGGTATCGTAGGCAAAAACCCTCAGTATGTTAGGGTGTGGCTTGGAATTCAGACGTCTTAGGGTGTAAGCTTCTATCACAAGTTGGTTGTGGACTCTGGTTGGGGCCTTTTTCTCCTCTCGTAAGATGTCATCTGAAGAAAAGTTAAGCCGTTTTTATGACATTTGCTCGTTTTATGATGACAAACATACTGTGCCAAGCACCTGAAATAGCTACGTATAGCTACGTTCAATGGAAGAAGGAATGGGTAGGTCTAAGAATATACCTAGCCTGATTACCATCGCAATTTCTCTAAAAATTCTTTGTCAATAAATGCAACATCGCTGCAGTAATACTAACCTTTAGACGATACTGGTATTTTGATAGTCGCATTTTCCCCACGAAAGGTTGCTGAAAAGTGCCCCTTATTATTGATTATACCAATCAAATCAATTGAACTCTTGGGAAGTTGTTTCTTGTAAATCTGCTGCAAGTGGTCCATGGAAAGAGTGACGGGAAGCTGTTCGTCTTTGTTTGTTTCATATCCTTTCATTCCCAATTGATTAAGCATAACTTGACGAAGGTTTACAACTGGTCCATAAAGACAGCGTTGCAAGCTTTCACGTGCCCACAACTTTTCAAGTGAGTTTCTCTTGCTCAGGTTTTCGAAGTAGAGAACGAGGCACAGACAGGCTTCAGTACGTATATCTATAATATATAAGGATTGAAGTTAACATTATTTTGGTTGGATGGTTGGTTGGTTGGTTGGTTGGTTGGATAGATGTTTGATGGTTGGTTGGTTAGTTGGTTGGTTGGTTGGTTGGTCGATTGGATGGTTGTTTGGTTGGTTGGTTGGTTGGTTGGTTGGTTGGTTGGATGGATGTTTGATGGTTGGTTGTTTGGTTGGTTGGTTGGTTGGTTGGTCGATTGGATGGTTGTTTGGTTGGTTGGATGGATGTTTGATGGTTGGTTGGTTGGTTGGTTAGTTGGTCAGTTGGTTGGTTGGTTGGTTGGTTGGTTGGTTGGTTGGTTGGTTGGTTGGTTGGCTGGTTGGTTGGTTCGTTGGTTGGTTGGTTGGTTGGTTGTTTGGTTGGTTGGTTGGTTGGTTGGTTTGACGGATAGTTGCAATTCATTGGACATTTGATGCAATATTCATTCTAACCGTTGTTCACCATACCTTTATCTGGATTGTGATTGACAATGCCTTCCAACACACTGCCCAAAACAAGACCAGTTTGCCACTCCCCTTCACTTGACCATTTACGGACAAAATCGGATTGATACTTCAAGTAAAGCTCAACAAGAGCGCGCAAAATTTCTATATTCCTTGGCCTATCTCTTATCTAAGTGAATACAAAATAAATTAGAATCAGTTCCTGTCGTTTATTGCTGGGATCTACTCTAAATAATAGTTGATGTTATCGCTAATCACCACCGCAAATACAGCAGTGGCGCAGCACAACGGGGTCGAACTGAAAACATGTGAAGGTGCCTCTGGCAGCCGCTATACAGTCGATGTATGACCCTGGATATCAGCTTTGACCAGTTTGAATTAGTTAGGGTTGGTTTGAGGGAAGAGAGGAAAACCGGAAAAACTGACTAGTCTAATCTAGTGTTAGTTTGTTTATTTTAGTATTGTTTATACCAATGTTCATTTTGAAACATTAATTACCTGAGAACCCAGACATAACACTACGCCGTGAAAATCAAACCAGGTTTTTCTATGTCCTCTAATCTTGAATAGGAAATCTTCGACATTCTTATTTCTTTTGCTTTTGTTTTCCTCCCCTGTTCTGTTGAAGTCCTGTACCCTTTTGTAAAGGAAAAAAGTGGTTAATAAGAAACCTGAACGGATGGATGAACTGATGAACGGATGGATGGATGGCTGAGTGGATGTTTGGGTTGGTAGGTGGATGGATGGATGGATGGATAGATGGATGGATGGATGGATAGATGGACGGATGGATGGATGAATGGATGGATGGATGGATAGATGGATGGATGGATGGATGGATGGATGGATGGGTGAATGGATGGGTGGTGAATGGGTAGGTGGGTGGGTGGATCGTTTGTGTTGGTGAGTAGATGTTTAGGTGGGTGGATACAGGCACGGAACCAAGATTAAAAGGGAAAACTAAATAAAGCAAATATAAAACTTACCAGATCAAAAAGTCCTTCCTTGCATCATTCTGCTTTTTTTCTTTCGTCTTCAGCCTTGTCTGTATTTCTTTGATGCAGCGTACTGCATAACGTGGCCACTCCTTTTTCTCGAACACACATTGTTGTTGCAAGTGGGTTAGTTTTTGAACAAGATCATCGTAATTATCGTTCTTATCCAAAGTAGCTAGTGGAATCAGCCCTTGCACAATATTCACATAGAAAATCATCACAACGCGGCTATAAACGAAAACTCTCAGACCCTGATCTTCCGCGATTTCATGATCAATTACAGCGGTCTCTCCTTGAGCTTGACCAAGAATAGAGTCTCTTAGATCTGATTCACATTTGACAATGAAGTCGCTAAAGATTCCACCTGAGTCGTAGCTTGTTTCTGATAATATGTCCAGTATCATGTTAAGAGCGTGACGGGTTACCAGAGAACACTTCTTGCAACAGGAGAGTCTCACCAGAATATTGAGAATGTCTGTAGTTATTCCAGTCTTTGCAAGCTTGCTTTCTAGATATGGAAAAACCTTATGAAGCAAGAACTGCATGCGTTCGGAATTATTTTCATCTGCTGGATTATTGCCTATATGCGACAAATATTCTTCATAATTATTGATAAATTCTTCCAGTGTGGTCTTCGTGTCTAGAAAATTAACAGGAAAACAGCATTAGTTGATATAATCTATATTCCGAACGGTTGCATCTTCGATCTAGTTAACTAACATCGATATATTTACCTTGAGGATAGGCTGAAATCCCTTTCTGATATGAAGGATTCCAAGGTCCTTCAACAGGGCACCCTTTCGCTGAAAAAAAAACTTTTCCAAAAACTGATTTGCGATTCTTCTTTTTTTGGTTTATGTTCTGGTATATGGGAGGGTCATTCTGGTATAAATTGCCGGCATCTTCTGGGGAAAAAATGAAATTAATAATGTCTTATAAAATCTTCAGAAAACTTGGATTTTTGTTCATTTAAGTCTACAAATGACTATATATGTGTTTTATGGACCGTGCAATTACCTCGTCCAGGGACCGTTCCCATGTTTACATAGCTTTCATTCACTCCGTACGCCGCATCTTCTTGTTTTCCTGTTAAAGCCGAATTTATATGTTTATTATATTTATTGATGATCAAGTATTTATTGATAGGAGTGCAAACACCTTATCCATGAAACTGCACTATATAATTAGCACTAAATAATGTACTAATAGCAGTGATGAAGCAATATTATAGAAAACAATAGACATTCAATAAGTACAAAATATATTTAGGACTTTTTCAGGGATTAAGTGTTTGCACTTTATCATTGTTATCGTTATTATTAATATCATCATCATCATCATCATCATCTTATCATTATTATTATCATTATTATTATTAAAAATAGTGTTATCTTTTGTACTTTTAAGGTCTGTGTTAGACATCAAGTATCTTTTAGCGTTGAATGATGATGATGATGATGGCAACCTCCAGTGATGTTAATAAATATCATACAAGTGGAAACCCTACATAGACTTATCTTCAATTATTATTATTATTATTATTGTTATTATTTTCATTATTATTATTATCATTATTTCTATTATTATTATTATTATTATCCCTATAGTCACCACCATCATCATCATCATGATTATTATATTATATAATCATTATTATAATCATCATTACATTATTAAATTCATAAATTCCTAAATAAACAAACAAACAAACGAACAAAAATAAATTAAATTAAATTAATTGATAATAAATTAATAATGATTTAATAATAAATAGATTAATTAATGGCAGTACATCATCAATTTTATTATTATTATTATTATTATTATTATTATAATTATTATCATTAATAATTATTTGTGGGCTATCCGATAATCAAGCAAAAGAATTTCAAACTCTTGAGACTGAATTGGAACCTATTGCTTTACCCTCCAAATTAAGCTGCTATAAAATAAAGCGAAAAACGTATTCAATGATTTAACTTCCGCTTGAAATAATTAGAACTTTGGACAACAAATCCTCACATTAGTCTCTATAAAACAGCTTTTCGTTTTGGACCCGGAAGTCGTTTTTCTATATGATTGACCCTGGGAGGGGGGGGGGAGGGGGGGTACTCCACTATATTTGCTATACGGGTATGTGCCGCCCGATAGGGTATGGTTTTTTGGCTTTTAGGTCTGGGGTAGGGTATCATTTTTTTACAATTTGTCTGGGGAAGGGTAAGGTTTTTGTCTGGGATAGGTTATCTTTTTGACATTTTTTCTGGGATAGGGTTATGTTTTAGTTGTTTTAGCCTGGTAGGCTACGTTTTCTGCCGGCACAAAAAACAAAAAAAAAAAAAAAAAAAAAAAAAAGATCTAAATTCAATTAAACAATTGCCAAATAATTATTGAAATCTATTGAATAACCGTTTTTTGCATGTCAACAAAATGTAGGTTTAGTCTGGGGTAGGGAATATGAAATCAAAATTCTAGGTCTGGGATAGGGTCAGGGTTTCGAGGACCTGGCGGTACATCCCCACCCAAGTTTGGGTGGTATTACCCCCCCGGGATGATTAACGTCACACTTAAAAGCTCTATAAGATTGACATGTAGCCTACCTTGTGGCCGACCAGGATGGATTTCTTCATACAGGACTTCTTCATACGCGTACGCGTCGTCTTCTTTTTGAAAGAATATAGCATTAATATTACAATACATGGACATCAACTCATTAGAATACAAGTTAGAGTTATACATCACGAGAATGGAGGCTATAAGTGCTATGTATAAATTTGTCACAACCAAGTCACGCAAGAGGGGACGGAGAACAGAATCTTTTATTATTATAGTTTTGATGAAAATGTAATATATTTGTTCCAGGGAATGGAATTTCAAGAGTCCATCAGTCATGATAACCTTGTCTCAGCCGGGTCAATGCCGTTATGCACGGCTGCCCCTTCATAGACAAACAGGAAGACGTTTAGCTGCTTAGGGGAAAAATCCCATGACTTGAAGCTTAAGGCCAATCAAATAGTTATCAAAACAAGAGAAATCAAAATCGTTCGAGAAATTTCTGGCTTGTGAATTTCGTTATATAAAATGACACTTATCACCCCTCAAAAAAACACAATTATTTTGCTTTTTTTTATTGCTTAAAAGTGTTTCGCTACATAAGCTAAAATATTTGTAGAAATTCTTAGCTTTGACGTCTTTGATCCTAAATAAATCAAATTTGCAAAATAGCTAGTTTTGATTCATAACACAGCAAACCAAATATACTTGACCAACCTAATATTAAACCGCCACTAACAGCTGTTCTGCAAGATCTGACTGTTTAATTACTGAAAACTCTTTTAGTTCCGGTAAACTATGTCAAGTAAAACTATATTAGTTACAGTGCGAAACGAAAAACCGTGGGCAACCAGAAGTATTTCAGAAATTGTTTATTGTTCGATGAGCAATCTAAAGCAAATCTTTTATTGGAAGAATTTCGACTCATTTGTAGTCAGATAAACTTCGTGTAGCTAGAAAGCCATTTCAGATTGTTCAACGAGCAATAAACGATTTTTGAATTATTTTTGGGTGCCCACGGTTATTTTATTCGCACTGTTAAACTGACTAACTCGGGTTTGACTATTGCTATTGGCTTGATCTAAGACTGAACTCGATCACCAACCAAACACTGTGCTAACGAGATTCGCATTGCTATAAATTAAGGGACTCAAGTAACATCAAACAAAAAAGAACTAATATGAATCAACAGACTAATGTAAATGCAGATCAACTAAGATAGTTTAATATATTGGTACAAACCTGGGATGATGTTTGCAGGCATCTCGCTACTGTGTCATATATGTGTGTTCACAGTTAGAGGTTTGTGAAGTCTAAATTGTTTCCACTGTGGTTGATGTGTTTTATCATTAGCCTCTGTAATCTGAAGGGTAATCCCCTTGAATTTTTTGCTAAAACAGCAAATACGAAGATTAAACATACTTTTAAATATGACATAATTGTGCTAAGTTGTGTTAAGTAAGCATTTATACGATAATTGCAAATACCGTAAACAAGGCTGCAGATCTAGACGCATCACTGGGGGGGGGGGGGGGGGGGGTTAGTGGGGAGTGGGTTTACAAGATAGCACTAATGCAGAGAATGAATCAGCTGGTCCAAAGACATTAGCAGACCGTTTGTTCAAGGATAACAGCTTTGGATATAATTTATTTTACAGCTGTAAGGTTACAAATGTAAACCGAAATAGGCTGAACAAACCTACATGTATCAACCCTTCCCCTGACGGAAATAAAAACTGTCCAATACGCAATTCAATTAGATTCACTGATCCGTCTCACTATGCAAGCGAAATGCAAGCGTACCGAGCACTGGCACAAACAGCTGCAAAATATCATCCACCTATATTCATTCATAATTTAACTTTCTAAAACTACAATAACAATCATCATGTCAATCAGGTTGTACTATTGAAGAATCCCTAGTCCCCAGGTATGGGTTTGATTATTGATTATTACGGAAAAATTAACTCAGACGAAAGACGTCAGCACTGACGTCAATCATAGATCATGAGACTGGGGGGTTTCCCCAGTAAGATTATACCTAGAAGCTGATATTACAGTTAACCTTTCATTTTCAACAAAGAGTTCTGCCAAGGCAAGTAATAAAGGCTTAATCTTCCCTGATATATATATTAAAAAAATGATCAGGATGTAATATCTGCAACGCTCTGTGACCGAACGTTATAGTGACCCATCTCACTATATCAGACTACCGATATTTCCTTATCAGCATGTTTTTTTTTCTTATTATACAGTTACTCTTTCATTTAAAAAGAGTTCTGCCAGTGCAAGTAATCAAGTAACCTTTCATTTTCAAAAAAGAGTTCTGCCAATGCAAGTAATCAAGTAACCTTTCATTTTCAAAAAAGAGTTCTGCCAATGCAAGTAATCAATTTGATTTTCCCTGAAATAAATAAATGATGTAATGTCTACAACGCTCTGTGACCGAACGTAGTGACCAATCTCAATCTTAATCACACTACCAATGTTTCGTTATATCAGCATGTTTTTTTATTATGCAGTTACCCTCTCATCCAAAGAGAGTTCTGCCAGTGCAAGTAATGAATTTAATTTTCCCTGAAATAAATAAATGATGTAATGTCTGCAAGGGCTCTGTGCCGAACGCTTCAATGACCCACGTCATTCAATATCAGACCCGGCCTGTTATTTGTTTTTCGGCTTGTTTTATTACCAAAAAAGGAATGATTAAGTCCACAAAATATAATAGTTAAGTCAGCTCTTCTGAGCTAGTACATCTTTTAGAAATCATATGTTTTGAGTGCAATTTGGAATAAATTTGTATCGCGTGGATTCAAAAATACCATCGTATTTTTAAAATAGAAATGGCGTAATATCAACGAGCCGTAGTACGAGAGCCATTTTCATCAAATACAAGTGGTATTTTTCATTAATTCTTCGAGAACTAAGGTGGAAACCATGAGTATAATGATGATGCTTTTTAAATGATGTTTGTGTGAACCAATTTTGTATATTTAATGAAGCTTGGGTAGACGTCACATCATTAACATATTAGAAGTATAAACCTTTATAACTTAAAGAAGCAACACTCAAATGAAGAAATATTTCACCATTCAACTATACATTTCATGTTGAATCATTGAAGTATTGTATCAGGGGTTAGGTGCACTTTAATACCAAGAGTTGATTGTAATATATTAATCGGCAAAAAAAAAACATTAGGTATCATTTAAACTGTGGATACAATTCAGTTACTAGATTCCCCAGATTAAATGAAACTTGGCAGAATATCAACCAATCGGAAAAAATGGCTTTCTGGCTCAAACTTACTCCAATCTCAAACATTTTAGAAAAAGAACATGAAATTTTACTTCTTGATATTTCATATGCAATATTTGAGTCCGATATGATTTCTGTTGATGTCACTCTTTAAGACTGCTGACGTTGTTTCAAAATACGGGGACAATTCTCCCATTCTCAAACTCTTATTTCAGAAATATGAAAGGAAATGGCTATGAGGTAGAAAAACTGCTTCCTTTCGCAAGCTTGGAGTTGCTCCACTGCCGTCAAATGGAAAGAGGAAAAAAAGCATCTTGTGAAGCTGGACAAAATGGACATACACTGATCCTTGCAGCCTAATTAGCTTCACTCTCGTCTTTTAAAAGCATAATGATAGGTTTTGGTAGTAGTAGACTAAGTATAATTTAACAAACAAAATTCAAGACTAAGATTATTGATGTTTTGTTCCCGGGGGGGGGGGGGGGGGGACTCCGGTCGTAACTGGTATTGGTATGCTCGTCGTATCTCTTAGGGGTAAAAATCAGCGATTTGATATCTTTTAGGGTCTTAAATTTGAGGTTTAGAAAATCAGCACTTTCTGATATCTTTTAGAGTGTTGGAAAAGGAACTAGCCCATCGCATGATAAAGCACTACGTAAGCCTTCGTAAACTCAGAATATTACTCAATGTAATTTAAAGTATTTTTAATAGTATTATTCTTGTGCTATCTCTTAGGGTTTAAATTTTGCCAAGCCACGTCCTTATGAAAAAACTTCCGGTATCTTTTAGGGGTATTTTTGGAAATTTCCGACGAGCAAAAGCGCGTGCTAACAGTAATGACATGTAAAGCGAGTGAATGTAAAAAATATATATATATATATATATAATAAACAAATTACATAGTTGAATCAACTAAAACAATATTTAAAAAAATAACAGGATAATGAATGAATGAAATAATAGAGACAAAGACACTAATAAACAAACGAATGAACAAAAGGATTAAGCAAAAGAACGAACAAAACAGTGAAAAGAACGAACAAATCAGATCGAAAGAACGAGTCAGCAAACAAACGAATGAATTACTGGATGAAAACGAAATTCCTTAAATAGTTCATCTATAAAACAAGAGTATTGGTACTTCACTTATCGCATAGTATGGATCCAGCCTACAGAAATACGCTAGATTTATTCTTTATGATGTTGCAACAAAAATCCTCTGACCCTGCTCCCCCTCCCCCTCCCCCTCCCCCTCCCCCATGACAATAATGATCGATCCCTAACCTGCGTCAAGGAATATGACAAACAAATGTTCAAAAAGCTTTGGCTTTCAAAGCTAAAGTTTAATTTCTGTAATAAGAAAATGGCTACAAAATATATATAATTGTATTTCAAAAAACGTTGAATACTAATGTGCTTACTGAATAGTTCAATCCAAGAACTGGTGGGTCTCATTAATTTGATATAAAAAGTAAATATACAGCGATTTGCTTCAGTCTTGGAATGCACTATTCCCGGGGGGGGGGGGGGGGGGTACTTAGGGTCGTTCCATACGGGAATGCTTCGCCCGGACTTTCGACCCCTTACCCTTTGATATACCAAATTTCCGCAAAAAAGTACCCCTTTTATACACTTTTTTGCCTGAAAAGGTACCCCTTTCATATGCCTTTGAAGAAAATCTACCCCTTTTTATACTAAAATGCACAAATTGCCACACCTTTTCTATACCTGCGGCCTGAAAAACGTACCCCTTTCGGGCGGAGCATCCCCATATAGTCAATTATAGGAAGTACCCATCCCCCCCCCCCCCCCCCCCCCCCCGGGGCACTATTCAATATGCAGTATTCAGTACTCAGGCAACGTGTTTTTTTTGAAATAGCTATATCTATAAAAAACGAGCTATAGAATTTAGTTCATTGATGGACAAGATGCTGTTAAATGTTATGCCTTAGTTATGTAATACATAATATCTACCTATTCTTTACTAAAAGTATTTGTGCTCTGAATACGTTTTACAGCATTTATTCTCTATATATAATCGGTAGCTATAGGTGGGTAAACTTTATCTAACACGCTAGCCCCGTCGATCTCAACTCAGTAAAGCTGATTTCCACAAGGAGCGTGTGGATAACAATTACATTATAAAAGTTAATATCATACTACACTAGTTTATAAAATACAAAAACATTTCTATATAATATAATAAGTAATCTAAAATTTGAAATAAATAATCAATTAATCGATCCCTAAAATGATTAATTAATCGATCTCTAGATATTCGAAACTTGTTTACGTTCACGTGATACCTTCTTGCCCAATCACAGTATAAGAAAATTGACTTTGAAAGTTAGTATATAAAAATATAGATACATTACTAATGGGTTAATATGAAAACTATAAAAAATATGCTATGTAAAAACCTTTAGCTTGTAACTGTCGACAAGAAAAGAAGCAACGATAAGTCCATTTATTTACACATGTTTTGGATCTATAAAAGGCACTAGCTATATCTTGTATATATCTATCAGAGTACAAACTCTAGCTACTTACCCTCACACACGTCTAATGCGCTCAGTCCTAATTTAAGTAGCTTTGTGGTACAACTTTGTGCAGAGGACACAATAGAGGACGTAGTGTACGTTATTCAATTTTGTTGTATTCTTTGTTAGCTTCATTCCATTTTATTACTTGGAGTTTTCTCGTTGTGACTATAGAACTATGTAGACTGTGTCTTCTACACGAAGAAGGAACCCCTCTTTTCTAAGAATCTAATAAGTATGAAACAGTTACCCAGATTTATGAACAATCAAATGTATGCTATTAGATTTGATTACTGATTGCAATTGAGAAGAAAAATACTTATGGGACAAAAAAAAAAACAACAAAAAAACAAAAAAACACAAACTGAGAGTACAAAGTTAACAAGGGCCTATCTCCTGACGTTAAACTTGAAAACGTTGCCTCGTGCTAGTCGTTATCAAGATTAAAGATTCATAAAAAAAATGGGCTGATAATACGTCGTATGCATGGTATCCTCTTTATTGGCAGAAGCCGTGCCAGAACCAGGCATGTTTGGTACAGCATTATCATGCCCATTCATCATTTCGCGTGAATCCCTTACTAATGGCGTGTACCCATCCTCTGTGGAATACGACAATTCCTGATATGATTCACCACTCATGTTCATCTCAGGTTCTGAGTTAGGTGTATTACACTCTTGGTCGGGGTCATCATGCATATCACCTGGTTTTTGCCTGTCGCAGTTATCGTCATAATCATCGTCATCCTTTCCCTTCTCTTCCTTCTGCTTGATATCTGTCGGTGTTTCTCGAGGTGAGTTTGATGGCAAGGGAAGTGTTGGAAATGATGCTGACCTCGATCTTGGATGACAAGTCACTTCGTTTGCTGGTTGTGTTGGCCTGTCGTAGATATCATCATAACCATTGTCATCCTTTCCCTTCTCTTCCCTCTGCTTGATATTTGTCAGTGTTTCTGAAGGTGAGTTTGATGGCAAGAGAAGTTGTGGGAGTGATACTGACCTCGATCTTGGACAGGTTACTTCGTTTACAGGTAGTATTGGCCTGTCGTTGATATCATCATAAATGTTGTCATCCTTTCCCTTCTCTTTCTTCTGCTTGATATTTGTCGGTGTTTCTCGAGGTGAGTTTGATGGCAAGGGAAGTGGTGGGAGTGATACTGACCTCGATCTTGGACAGGTTACTTCGTTTACAGGTAGTATTGGACAGTCGTAAGTATCATCATAAATGTTGTCATCCTTTCCCTTCTCTTTCTTCCGCTTGATATTTGTCGGTGTTTCTCGAGGTGAGTTTGATGGCAAGGGAAGTGGTGGGCGTGATACTGACCTCGATCTTGGACGCCAAGTCAAATCGTTTACAGGTAGTATTGGACAGTCGTAAGTATCATCACATTTGTACGACATAGTACATATTGAGGATGGCCTTACGGATGATGCTAAATTCGATGATGACTGTGAAGAAGAAACTGAAGACGCAGTTGATAAAACATGTGGATGTGGAGGTCGTGATCCGGATCCTGATGGTCGTGATGATGGCATCAAGAAACGCTTTCCAGCGATCACAACATTCGAAAAGATTTTCTTTAACCAAAATGGACGCTCATACTCGTAGCTATGGTAATCCACAAATTCATCAGTAACTGACTTCTCGACGTCTTGTCTGGAAATGCAACTAGCAGCATCAAGTTGCTGATCAACATTCAAAGATGGCCAATTTTCGTGAATTTCATGCTTTTCGATCCAACGCTGAAGAACGTAGGATTCCCATGGGCATCTGAAATGAAAATACCATTTAAAGAATCCTTCAAAATATTTTGCCAAAAAATTCCTAAAACGTGATTATGATCATGAGTATAGTTCACAACAACTAACTGTATGACAATAATATGAAGTGAAATATCAAAACTTAATTTGCGTCTTTCAACACGGGTTTCAAAGGAGACAATGACCTAAAATAAAGCACCACATCAAGTTCAGTGGCAATCTAGTAGTAAACAAATACCAAACTCCACTCTTATTAAGCTTGCACTGGGGAATTATGTCTTCACTAGTTACAATCAACTGATATGCTGCAGAGACTGATCATTATGTTAATTAGCCCAATATCATTTGCGCGCATATCAAATCTCATCCAAACTAAATGACTAAGATACGTACCTGTTTGTCAAACAATCGAGCACTGACAAGGAAGAAGCTCGTTCACTGGTATGTAAACACCAACATTGGGTAACAAGTACGTACACCCAGTCTGGACATTGTGCAGGTTGGAAAGGACGGCAATTAATCTTTAAAGCGTTCAAAATCTGGTAGAAAAGTAAAGGACAAATGAAACCACAGCAGAAATTATCTTGCACAACTTTGTACCAAACGATCTAAATCAATATAAAAGATTAGTACCTCTTCGTCAAAATACTGCGAGAATGGTATTGCAGAATCTGCATCTTTTGAAAGACACAAAAACATCTCTAAAATCGTCATGCCCAGTGACCAGACATCACCAGCTGGAGAAAATAACCCTTCCTGAATGACCTCTTTAGCAAACCTGGAAAAAAAGCAGTGTGATAAGAATATCTAGCGGCTTAGTAAAAGAGAAAAGGAAGCCAAGAAGGCATATCGGCTGGGTATAAATACTGGAATTATTAATGAAAGAGATCGGTTGACGTACTAAATGGTACTGAGATTAAGGTGACAAAATGAGATGGGATGGAATGGCGGAGACGGAGGGAAGAAAGAAAAAATATATTGAACTAAACAACTTTAATTTTTTTCATTGACCTACCAGCGATACATATCTGGATCAACCTCGCCCTGCACAACACCAAATGAGGTACTTAACTCGTTGCCAGATGGAAAAACACTTCTAGAGAAGTGCAGCCCGAAGATTTTGACCTTGCGAAAAAAATCAAGCACAAACATTAATACCTATAGGTGTAAAAATCGTTTTATTCCCTTTACTCTCACTTTCTCGTGTTTGGCTTACTTTATACAATCAATCAGTTATATATCATACAAATGTTTTCAAGAATCTTTCTATGATACTTACATAATGATTGTTAACAACCCTGACACTTTCAGCATTTAAGACGCAGAGTACAATGTTCTTTGAATGAAGGTAATTTATTGCTTCAGTGATTTGAGCAGCAAATCTAATGACATCATTAGGTGTACAGTCGTTGCTCAAAATGTAATTTCGTAGACTTGGACCGTCGCAGTTTTCGTAGGTCTTGTTAAAAAAAAGATAAATGCAAATAATACCTTGGCATTAGTCCAATGTAGTTTAGTTTTTCGGAGGCGGAGAGGCTATTGTGGCTTGAGAAGGGTTTCGTTTCTTTTTAGAAATTGTATTGCTCCTAATCTAACATCATTCTGATCATTCTCATTTTCAGATTGAAGTAGAGTTGGCGGCTTTTATTTGCTATCATATGATTCTATAATACTTACAATTACTCTTCCAGATTTGGTTCTCTTATCTTTTACAATCCTGGCAAGATGCGGATGATCCAGTGACCTTAATTTCTCCAAGTGTCCCTTACTGTAGTCCACAAGGGATTCTTTTCCGGATGGGAACGTTCGTTGCCGTTTCATCTTTTCGAAGAAACAGGAGAAATTAATGAGGGGTATCACAGGAAAAAAAAAGCTATTACAGAAAATTAGAAAAGAAAATAAATTTTAACTTTATTCAGAATCTTTACTGGTTACCCACTGTTCCGACACCGTTCAAGTTGCAATCTTGAACAAAACTGTTATGATAAGTATCAAGTTAGTTCAGTTATGTGTTCAAAGCCTATTAGCCCTTGACAAGCAGAATCAAGTTAGGATTGGCACTGAAAATACCCCTATAATAATATATCAGTAGACAGTTGTCAAGTTACTGATGTAAAGATAAAACACTGAACATCCAGGGTAAAAGGTCTTGCCATAAACGTTTCCTAGGTAGCATTTCAAACCACGAAAGCACAACTCGAGTTTTTGGATTAAGAATTGGTTAGTGTAAGCAAAAAGGGAATAAGCAGCTATTCGTTCTGAAAATATAACCAATGAATCCGATAAACATTTTGAAGACAAAAACAACAACAAAAATAAACATATCGAGCTTTCGAACTTTTTGCCAAGTCTCAGAGAGCGGCACCCAGTTTCCCATTCGTTTCTGTCGTCACTTAAACTTTTGGGTTATCATTCGTGTACCATCATAGATTAGTACCATGTTAGATTTCAACAATGGCCGATTTTTAAACAACCCTGCAATATTACCTTTTTTTGCGGAGGTTCAAAACCTGCTTTTGTGTTTGATATCACAGGATTGGCTGTCAACTGTGAAGCATTTGAAGTATTTTCCTCTTCCATTGGTAACTATAAAAATAAGAACAAATGAAAATAAATATAGTAAAACTGCGTGGTACATTCATCCCCTATCCACGCGGATCGGAAAATTCTCTTTCCGAGGTTTAATTGACCTCTTGTCATAAGTAATGGTATTTTTAGTTACCGCAACCAGCTCTGCAAGGTGGGGAGCACTTTTTTTAAGTGGGTCATCGTAGATATCTTCGTCTTCCTTTGGTACAATTTCGAGAATTCTGAGATATTCGTCTGAACCTGTGACGAAAGAATAGTAGACTTAACATGCTTGTTTGTTTGCTTGCTTGCTTGCTTGGCGCTTCTAGCTCGCCTATGGATCTCGGATTCGTCGTTTTCTGGATTGAGGCTAATCACAACTGATTAGGGTTTGTTGTTTTCTCTGGGTTCTCCAGAGTTCCTCTATGCTAAATTAAATTTGATCTGCAAGGTAGATGTACCCGGACTTGGATCAGCCCTTTTCAATGTATCGATAAAAATTTGAAGAAGTCATTGGTCGTTAAGAAGAATAGAAAACAGAAATGGGGATAAAGGCTAGGAAATGAGTTATCACGAAAGTAGAAGTACCTTTTTCATCACAGTCAGAAAGAAGTTTTTTAAGATCCTCGGAAATTTTTGTAAATGAAATTCTGTCTTTCCTTGTTTTGCCCATACATTTCTGTATCAGAGAAAATATTTCATCTCTCAAGAAATCTTTTGTTAGAGTTCGGCCCGAGAGAACCTGTAGATAAATAAAAAAACTTTTAGGTAAAAAGCTGTGTCAACGGACTAAACGTGACAGGTACATGGCGTACGCTAAGATCCATTAAGATCCATCCACGCCCCTTGCCACGACCTTGCCACGACCTTGCCACGACCTTGCCACGACCTTGCCACTAGTGTGATAGCAAACATAAGATATTATTTACTTTGTCGCGGTATAACTGGAGATGGGACTTTCCATGCTCCTAAACATTATGGCGCCTTTCTTGAATTAGGAAAACGCCGGTGCATGATTGGTAATCAGGCCTTTGACCTTTAATGTTTTAGTAAGTACTACAGGTATCATTAATTTAAAGCATAATGCTTACGTGTTGATGAATTTCCTTAATATCTACATTTGCATATGGAATACCCCCACAAGTGAAGACCACGTACATCAGAACACCGAAAGCCCAAACATCAGACTCTGGAGACAACAAAGGAACATCTTCAAGACATTCTGGAGCAGCAAACCGTAGCGATGGGTCTTCAAAACCCAACTTTTCTCCTTGGATGCCACTTTTCATTTGACTCTCAGAGATAATCTCGGCACCAAAGAAGCCCGTGATTCTTACGTTGAAGTTTTCGTCGAGTAATACATGTTCTGGTCGCAGTTGGTTGTGAATGACGTGCTTCCCATGTATGAAGATCATACAGTTGGATATCTTGAGACATATTTCAAGTAGCTGACGGTAAGAAGGAAGTTCTTGTTCCTTTTTACAAATTTTCAAAAAGTGAAGCAAGTCTTCCTTTGGCATGTATTCACAAATCATATGGAACGGCCGTGTTTTGGTATCAGCGGAGTGGACCATCAAAACATGCTCGTTGGAAGTTTGATTGAGGTGTTGGAGAACCACAGTTTCATTTTGCAGACGTTTTTCCGATGATGATAAATGTTGATCCTGAGCTGAATACAGCTTTTTCATAGGATTAATGATAGCCACAGTGATAGCTACAGGTTGATAATCGTATAACCCACGTAGTATCAAACGATCTTCATCCTCATAAATGGTTGTTATGTACTCCAAACCTTTGGATTCGTGGACCTTACAGATCTGCTTTATGAACACCTCTCGTTCTATCAGAACTTGGTCTTGTAACTCTGGTAGGAATCTCCTTTCAATAACAATCTTTCTTGATTCCAAGTCTCGAGCAAATGAAGTCTTGATGCAGTGTTTTTCAATTATGTTGCGAATGACAGCAGACTTTCTGTAAACTTTGGCGGATATCAAACTAGCGAGGCAGTGAGCTGCTTGGATTCTCGTAGCTATAAGTCAGATAAAAAACGAATATTTCAAGACTTGAAAATGATTAAATTTATTTTGATTGGTACGTGCAGCTTCTACCGTACCAACAGATCTACTATCTATTCAAAAATCATTGGATACCTTTGTTAATCTTGCTACTGTTAATGGTGTGAAGCAGTGTCTGGCAAGCGAGCAATGCAAATTGCCAGTCTTCATTTCTATGATGTTGCCCCTGCTTGCTGAACACATCGTGGTTCTTGATGATACGCTCGACAATCTGATAAGAATTGTCATCATCGCTACACGACTGAAAAACGAACGCAACAAATAATTATCAATTTTAAATATTATCTTTTCATAGATAAGGGGTAAAGTAAGAGGTAGTATTCTTAGTAAAAAAATTGTTTCTAATAATGATGATAGTGTGTCGAAACACTTAATGCTGTTTTTGTGAAGGTCTCCGTATATTAAATATGGCCGTAGTTAGTAACTAGCGAGTTTGGGCGGTCTTTTGTCTTAACAATAACCATAAAACTTTATTCATACCCAGAAACAGCCTCTGGGCTGTTGAAAGTCGAGGAGTGGCAGACTCACAGATCGAATTGGTATTGAGCGTATTAAGGTTTTTTTGGCGGGGGGAAAAGCGGAGAACCCACAGAAAAACCCTCGAATCAAGAGAAATACCTTAAAAAACTGTACAGGGAATTGTGAACCCGAGAACCCAGTGAAAGGCTAGCACACTACCGCTACACCACCCTTCATCATGAATACAAGGTTCTGCTACCATATTAAACCATAATATACTCCATTTGGTAACTTTAAGAACCTCAGTTAATTGTGCGGTATTTACCTTGCCATGGAGCATTTTCAGGATCACGAAACGATCCACCGAACCACTTTCTGTGCATTGCAGCTTCTCCAGGAAAGCTTCCATCGTATTATCCTTCCACAAATCCAACAATTTGGTCATTTGACTCAATTTCTTGTAGTCAAACAAACGCTCGATCAACTTCAAAACTGTTTCCATTGAGAACCGCCAGCGATCCTTTGTGGGACATGGATTTCGTTGGAGGCTTTTCTCGATATTTTTCGTTACTGAATACCGTATTTCTTCTTTTTCTATCTTGTTAATGTATGGAGGTTTCAGGTGACCCTTAGCAAGGTACAATATTACCAAAGATAGGACACTGTTGTATACTTCAGCACGACTTCTTTGAATATGCTGAAGCTCTTCGGCAAAGCTGCCGTCGACAAAGGGCCGGCGCAGTATCCTCTCAACCTCTATAATATGAGCGTTTGCCGACTCACAGTTGCCAAAAACTAGATCAAGTAACCTTTTCATTGTCTTTAAGGAATAGATAATAAGTCTTGGACTTTTCAGATCCGTAGAACAAAACTTAGCAAGCAGTTCTAGAGCATCGTTACAACTGCTTGCCGCCTTGGTAGCATGTTTTTCAATGTATGGTAGAAGATATTGCAAAATATCCCTCTCGATTTTATCCTTCTCAGTTCCTCGACAATTAGCAACTTCTTCGAGAAATGCGGTTGGATTTTTCAATTTTTCTGCAGCTACAAAAAAAAGAAAACTAAGAGAGATTAGTGCGCCCGAGATCTTTCTATACAAATGTTTTCTATATTGTTGTTGTTGATGGTAAAATACCTTTTACACCTAATCTGCAACTTAACTGGGAGTGGATTTCGCTAAGTGGGGTGGCAGCCTCCCCCTAAACTTTTCGGATCGAGCCTTTTTCTTTGGTGTATGATGTTACACACTGTCAGTCCAACTGAGTTACAAATGATATATTCTACGGCGCTTTTAAGCTTAAGTTAAGAGTCAAACCAGAAAAAGATTTCACTTCACTGAAATGCCTTAACTGGCATAATAGCTGCAACTTAACACACAGCAATTACAAGTCAGCCCATTTCAAGACCTATTTTCTGAAAGATCGTGAATTTTTGCAAGCAAACAAGATGTTTGAATTTGCTTGCAAATTGTATTATCAACGAGGAAATCCCTAGCCAAAGTTAAAAAGTCCCATAGAAGCTGGGGCATGGAGAAATTGAAAGAAGCACGTACTTTTAAACATATTGCTTAGAAAACCTTCAAGGGTAGAAGAGAGTTCAGGTATTTTTGAAACGGTATTGCCCTTTTCCCCTTTTATAAATACCATATAAAGTTATTATAATAGTAACAGAGTTGATGTTCGTGGGTGTAAATATGTTTTTGGCCCGACTCAGTGCTCATTTTTGCCCGGTGCACTCGGGCTAAAATGAGCCTGAGAGGGGCCAAAAAGATATTTACACCCACGAACATCAACTCTATTGTTATATTTTTGGGTCTCGTTTGCCGGTACGGGGTGATTTTCAACAGTTGAGTTGACATAGTTTTGTCCTCCTGTTCGCTCAAAAATCGCCGTTCGTTTTCCTTGTCACTCTAAATTTTTGGTAAATAGTGTCATGATTTTGTCTGCAGAGTTTAAAGAAATCTATTGAGTGTAAGTAGCGGCGCGACGAAAATACGACTAAAAATGCATCGATTAATTAAGAATTCCCGAAATCGAATATACAGTCCCAATTAAGTTGGAGCCACCTTAATATGCTTGTTACCCATAAATTAGATGCTATTCAAGTTCCTAGTATTAAAATGCCAATGTTGTATGTGATTGAGTGTCGCTCTAGGGTCCGGAAGCTTGAATGGGCTCGTACTTTGCGTAATGCATGGTACTCAGTCCCCTATCTCGTTATCTATTACTAACCATCAAAAGCGTTATCGGTCATGTCAGCTGCTTCTGCTGCTGCTGTCATTACTTTTGCGTCAACTCCTACGGCTACATGGTTTGCTTGACCACCGATATTGATTGTCGTTTTCTTTGATCGCCTTTTTTTCTTCCGAGTGAGACCTGTGTGATAAGCCAAAAATAAGACACATCAAATAAGAGTTTTAAAAAACTAATGCTGATCAATGCAGATTTTCCTTATGCATGGATACCTTATTACATGTGGATACCCTATTACATGTGGATACCTTGTTACATGTGGATACCCTATTACATGTGGATACCATATTACATGTGAATACCCTATTACATGTGGATACCTTATTACACGTGGATACCTTATTACATGTGGATACCCTATTACATGTGGATAATCTCTTACATGTGGATACCCTATTACACGTGGATACCTTATTACATGTGGATACCCTATTACATGTGGATACCCTATTACACGTGGATACCTTATTACATGTGGATACCCTATTACATGTGGATAATCTCTTACATGTGGATACCCTATTACATGTGGATACCCTATTACACGTGGATACCTTATTACATGTGGATACCTTATTACGTGTGGATACCTTATAACATGTGGATACCCTATTACACGTGGATACCTTATTACATGTGGATACCCTATTACATGTGGATAATCTCTTACATGTGGATACCCTATTACACGTGGATACCCTATTACACGTGGATACCTTATTACATGTGGATACCTTATTACATGTGGATACCCTATTACATGTGGATAATCTCTTACATGTGGATACCCTATTACACGTGGATACCCTATTACACGTGGATACCTTATTACGTGTGGATACCTTATAACATGTGGATACCCTATTACACGTGGATACCCTATTACACGTGGATACCTTATTACATGTGGATACCTTATTACATGTGGATACCCTATTACATGAAATTTTCGCGACGTATACGCGTGTTAATTTTGCGACTTTGCAGTTCGCACATTTCGCGTCACCTTAAGCCGAAGTTATTTTAATTTCATTGAAAAAAATAAGTTATTATTCGTTTCGAAATACACGCATTCTTGAACAACATTACTTTATTGCCAAATATTTATAACAAAAAATAAATAAATTGGTGTTAGTTCCTTTAGATGGTTTTGACTTGAGTATAATCAATACTGTAGGCCGATTACATCAAACGAGTATTGGCCTGTCTTATTATCTATTTCTTACGTGGTCGATGATCGGAAAACTTTTCTATCGAGTAAAAAGAGGAATCCACATGAACAAATCTGAAAAAATCTGTTAATTTACACGAGTCAAAACAACAAGGTTTCACTCACAACGTCCGGGACATCCCAGGATCTATTCTCGTTTGACGTCATTGGCGCCATATTCTTTTCTCAAAGTCACTCATTGTTTCCTTGAAACTTAGAATATGCAGGAAGGAACTGTCAAAACTGTCAATCAGTTAAACAACCAATTAAGTTGTCTTTCGGTTGACCTTGATGACCCGGTGGCTGAACATTTCTTTAAAATCTTAATAACATGTGGTGTATTTTATATCTTGGAAGCTGGAAAATGTGGCAATTATCGCTTGCCAGCTGCTTTATCGTTTTCGGTAGGTCAGCGTTTCAAATACACACCAAGACAATTCAAAATAGGACAAATTTCTAAAACAGCTACTTTATGAATGCTTCATTACTCCCGTCGCGTACCACTTCATCATTTTAAAAGCCACCTCTGAACATAGAGCCCATAATTTATTATATCATCTATCAAAACCCCAATATAACCAGGCTGCATGGCCGGCTGTGTTCTGCAGACAGACTTTTATTTCAGAGATTTATACATCTGCAAATAAATCTCTTGCACCAAATCCAAAAACGTCAAATAAAATAATTCAGTGATGAAATTTAGAACAAATGAAACGAATTCGAAGATATGGCATCTGCAGCTAAAGTGTATATGCATTACTATCTCAAAATATCTGTAAATTTTATTGTCTGTGAAAATGTATATCGACAGAAAAAAATGCAAAATAAGTACTGAAACTGAATAAAACTGAAACTTTGTAGTAGTCAGATGAACACAATAAAAAATCCAAGATAATTATCGTGAGATAGTGCTACATACTCTTAAGTGTGTCTCACGGTCTAATCAACACCTACACAATTAATTCAAAAATTGAAATCACTAAACCCAAGTGCAATAAAAAATATTGTTTAAGTGTAATTCATTTAGTCAGTAGACACAAAAGAAAACCATGAAATGAATGGTCTACAGTAAACTTTATTAGTCTAATTTATTTCACGGGTTTAGTGATTTCACTCTAATATAATTCCTTAATATTGTTAGACTATTATCCGGATCTTAAGATTAACTCCAGATGGTTTTTGTTTCTGGTTTCAAACATTTAGTAATAACTTTTTTCAACATTTTTTTAGTAATGACTGATAAATTACACTCTACTAGTTGCCAAAGTAGGTTACAGTACCTTCATCTTCAGATGATGATGCAGTGATGTCTGTGGACGAATCTTCATAATGGCCCCGGGCCATACTTGAAATTTGCACTGCTTTTAAGACTTTTAAGCTAATTCAGCTAGTTATTGCTTTATAACAAGATGTACTAGGCTAGCGGTGCTAGTGATATACTGCACGATCTCTAGAAGCGTTAACATCTTTTCAAAACATCTTTGATGATCAAACAGCAATATTTCAAATGATAGCTGAAACCAAATCGAACTTATATCCCCAGACGAATGATCTTTGGGGTTTCCCCGTTTCATTTTCTTTTTGACGTTTGCGTCATCGTTACCAGGGTTACATGGTCCCAGGTTCAATTATTTTGGCTTTGCTTTCATTTCATGATCAATAAGTGCGTTTTCTCTACTCTGAAGGAAATTTATTAAACATTCCAAACGTTTATTGAAGCAAATCAATTCCATCTTGCTTAGCTTCATGTAAGCTATTTTGACAGCGAGTTTGAACAGCTCAAATACAACTATTTCAAAATAGGTTAGTAAAGGTTTTATCGAACGTTGCATGTTGCTTACCAAGCTTGAAATGTATTGTATTCAAATGTAAATAATATCATCAAAGAAAAAATATGCTGGAAAACCCTGCAGCCGAGACAGTTTGGGAAAATTCCCTATTGTTGTAATCTTTCCCTACTTGAATTCACATCACCCATAGTGCATTTCGGGCTTGGTATGTAACATGCAACAAGAAACAAAATCTTCACCAGCCTTTTTTGAAATAGCTGTATTTGTTGATTATTGAGTAGGTATTATAAGTCATTGAAAATCCATGCTCCCATCAATTTGAGATGATGTTAGGTAATATTACTCCATACCCTTTCACCAAGAAATGAAGTTTAGATTTTTAATAAACCACGGCTGGCTCAAAGAAGAAGGGACGAAAATATGTGGAGAGGGTACGTGAAGTGAAAGCAGTACTTCAGTGATCCGTCCGGCTGCGGACGGGAAGACTTTAAACAGACTAGTTTGTAACCCCCTCCCGCAAGAGACATATTTGTTGTTATACTTTGCCCTCTATTTTCTAATGTAGTATGTACTGCTCCCGTGGGGTACTGGGTCGTTTTATACAGGGATGCTCCGCCCGGGCTCTCGACCCCTAACTCTTTTATATACCAAATTTCAGCAAAAAGGTACCCCTTTTATATACCTTTTTGCCTGAAAAAGTATCCCTTTCATATACCTTTGAAGAAAAGTTACCCCTTTCTATACCAAAACTCAAAAATTGCCACCCCTTTTCTATACCTGCGGCCTGGAAAAGGTACCCCTTTCGGGCGGAGCATCCCGTATAGTCCATTATAGGGAGTACCCCCCCCCCTCCCCGGGTACTGCTCATATTCCTTGTATTGTAAGTAGTAGTGCTAGATCCGAGAAAGAGGATCTAATTGACTCTGCTTGCAAGAAATTATACCAGAATATGGAACCAGAGTTTTTAGAGAGAGAAAATTAAGGTATGGTATATGATACTATTATCTTAGTAAAATAAACCTCTTCCGCTGACAAGTTGATGAGTCTCAACAGGAATTAGCTTAACATGACAATAGAGTGACCTTTTTTCTAGGAATTGATGTACCGGTAGTATCAGTTTTTTTATAGCTTCAGACGAGATAAGTATTTATAGATAGGAAAATGTTGGCTTTGACGTATTGGTTTCATCTTACAAGTGTTGGACAAAAAATGTCAATGGTGTACTATCTGAAAAGGATGTTGCGAAATGAGCTGCAAAACGAAAATTAACCCGCTATACGATCCATTGAAGGCGCGGCGAAGGTCTTTTATTTCAAACGGTTTGTTTTCTGTAATTGACAAATCCTAATTTACGAAACGATTCTAAAATACAGCTTGAAATCCCGTCACAGCGACTGGCTATTATCAAGAGGGGACTGCATGACTGGGCAAATCGAGGCATGTTCAGATTTTGCAGGCCCGCGTGCATAACCTCCATCCCTTCATTATGATTCAGTTTGAATGACAATCATTTGACGATATTCTTTTATCTCTTCACGTTTTACAGTAAGTGTAAAATATTGCGAGAAACTAAACAACGAAATTAAAGTGAGACGACAGCAAAATGAACGTAGTTAATATTTTTACATTTTTGATATCCTCATAGCATTCATACTAATATTCTAAAGCTATATTGTGGTACGATAAAGTGAACGTCCTCAAAACAAGTTTTATTTCTCGGATTTCGCTATCCGCCATCATTCAAACGATTCTCTTTGTAACGTCAGTCACTCAACATTGGTAACCCTCATGGCGTGTTGTCATATGTGGATATTTTGTAATTTAGGTTTCTTTCTTGAAAATAATGCCAGGAATCCGCTGTGTGGAGCAAGAATGTAGCAATAAGTCCTAACCCTGCACGCTAAAAGCAAAGAGTTGAGCAACTGACATCACGGGTAGTAACCAGATGGATTAATGGGGAACGATATTCTTAGACAATTCAACTCAGAATTTTAGCTATTTTTAACATCAGGTTTCTTTTTTTCCAAAGTAATTTTGTAGTTTTTCATCGAAATAATCTCGTTTAGAAAAGGTTAAATTTTCATCGTCGTCCCACTTTAAATATAATTTGTCGATTAAATGCGATCAAACTAGAAACACATGCATTACTTCATAAACTATAACGCATACACACGGGAGCGCTTATATATGCTGGGTCACTGGACTAGACAACATTTCATATCCAAAGAACCTTTCCCAGAATGATGCACACGACAAGAAGATACGAGAGAGGTTTTGATAGTGCAGCTTTCGCACTAACAGTGCATGCAGGACCTCCCTGGACCGCCAAGGCGTGAATGTAACCGGCTCCAAGCCATTTAGCATAGGTGTTTTTATTTCCAACACTGACTAGTTTCTTGGTGGAGTCCCTGAAAAGAAGGTTTGTTTTTCCTGAAACATATTTGCTGGATTCAAATATCAGGAAACGGGAACAGTTGTTGGTTGTCGTGTTAGGCTGACAGTACTTGGATGCTGTGAGGAGTATGTTGATAGATTTGTTTTTATCAGACGAGTCCCTGGTAACGACAGCATCAGAGGGTCTGCGACCATAGCTGCAATCTCTGTATGCCTCTTGTGTTACAACTACAATAACACATAGCAACAACAAAAGCTTTGATAAATATATTGTAATCACATAAACATTTCAAGAAGAGGGAGGATAATACCTGGATATATAAAGGAGTACTCATTGATAAGAGGGGGAGGGCTGCTATTTGTGAGGGGAGGGCCACAATTTTTTGAGCACTTATTTTGGGAGGGTCTGGGATTTTGTAGCTCATTTTGGGCATAGTTAATGGAGTGGAATGGTTTGGAAACCTATTGTTGTAGGTTTTTGTTCGACTTTTTCTATTGTTCTTTGACGTTGACCGTGCACAGAGAAGGAAAAGTTGCATCGTTTGTTCATCGTAAATTAGGGAACATAGACGATTTTTTTCTCAAAAATATTCTAAAATACAAGATATTTATTGATTAATCCTATATGACAGAGGTTAATTGTTTACTGAAAATGGAATCACCTCAGTTTTTGAACGCTTTCTTATTTATCTTCTAGTAACTTAACTGTATCTGTTCCTACATGAAAATAGTACGGAAACTAGTATTTTCAGACATACTTGCTTTGGTTTATTGTGCACGGTCAATATCACATGATGGTACGTTTCAACATCGCTAGCCAAACAAAAGCCTGTAGAACAATAGGTTTCCAAACCATTCCACTCCATTAACTATGTTTTGGGAGAGTGGCATAGGTTTTTGAGCCACTGACTTCAACTGAAATAAAACTAATAATCAAAACTAATTTTTCATTGATTGTCATAGCTTTAATTGACAATGCATGTCCGAGAGTCTTCGATTTTAAAACAAATTTCGAGAGGCATGCTCCCAAACCCCCCATATAGTGTTTCTGCCTTTGGCGGTCGTTAGCAATGACAGTTACACATTCCATTGTGCCTTTACACGATATAAAAGGACATGCAGAACTTCGAGGGGACAAATCCATTTCTCTTTATATTTGGTATTATCATAAATTTTATCATGATTGTAAGTTCAATATGTAAAATGCTAATAGAATATGATTAAAATAAAAAGGATATGGAATTAAAATAAAGCAAAGGTGATTATATAAAGAGGGAGTGTCGCCTTCGCCCTGTTTTGGGGAGATCTAAAGCTTGATCTTGGAACTAAAATATTACCTTTAGTTGTTCCATCCGGGCAAATGTACTTGTAGTCAGACATAACTCCATATTTATTACCAGCATAGCCCAGTACCTCTGCCGCGGTGACGTGCTTCACAAAAGCCACATCTCCTTTATTGTCCGCCATACAATTGAAAGCGCCATGATATCCACTGTAGGCGTTCTTATCAGCGGAGCCCTCACAGTTACTCCCTTTTGGACACAATGCACACAGATTTTCAAGGCCTTTTAGCTTTGGAACACCTGCCATGAATAACAAAAGAATATACATTGGCTTTAGGACTAATAATGTGGGACACTGCATGGTCCCCCCCCCCCCCCCCTACTGCAAACTATTGTGGAGAATTGTTTTAAAACCTTCGAATGGTTCAGGAGGACCAATTAAATTTTTAAAGCTAGCACACATGATCTTGAAACTAATCCTTATTTTTACTCGACTGAGTTCCATGAGGCTCAGTCTCGATCAGTCCTTGTTTCATTCACCATCTACTGATGAAAAACATTAATCCAAAACAGACTAGGACCATGGGGACAGAGGGAGGTGGTTGCATGGATTTCTCTGATACAATGATTGCGCCAAGTCTTTCTTAAGAAATAATAATGCAGCATCACCTGGTACGCAGCTTTGAGAGAAGAATTTTGAGGCGAACTGCGCATCGCATCCAGTATTTGCTTTTCCTTGAGTAGTGTTATATAAAAGATATCCAATCGGAATATTCCATCCTGATGTCCTCCGGTATCCGGTATGGCACGACTTCTTTCCCTTCAGTGTTCCAATGGTCACTTGCGTATCTTTTCTTGCCACTATGACAGAATAGTACCCCATTCCTGCAAGAGTTCCATAGTCTTGTGCTACTATTGGTACTAGGCTATAATTTTTGCCTGATGAAAGAGTACATGGTAGAGTACAAGGGTAAGTGGTCGATAAACGTGAATAGAGAAATGCGTTTCTGGATACATTGTACATACAAGCAAGCAAACATGAACAGATATATTATCAGGTATCTTCAAACCAATCAAGATCTCTCTCACTGTACTCTGAAGATGACTTCCGCTCAGGTTGTCGAAACGTCAGTCACCACCACCAACAGTCTTTCTTTTTCTTTCTTTTCTTTTTTTTTTTTTTTTTTTCTTTTTTTTTTCTTTTTTCTTTCCTTTTTTTCTTTCTTTCTTTCTTTCATTTTCACCTTTCTTAATTGGTGTTTCTTTAATTTATCCATTAGTAACGCATACATGCATTGAATACTGACTAAGAATCTTATCTAGGTGATACAAGAAAATGTAACTATAGCCAATCAGCGCGAAGCTAACAAGTTCAAGTTGTTTCCCATGACGGGAAAAAAATGCGCAACAATGACTGCCTTAGTAGGGTAGGACACGGCAAATGTTTTTCGGTATAAACAAAATTGGAACTATTATAGTACGCACGACAAAATTACTCGATTCTGATTGGTCTAGAGGAGTACAATTAGAGCGTTAATTGGTACTCGCGGGAGTACCAATTAGGTCGCTATGGAAACACGGCCAAAAGCGGCAAATTTCCCCAGTGAAATGAGTGAAATTTTCAAAAAAATCAGTGTTTTATAGATTAAAATGGAAAAAATTCAGAAAACTGTTCAATACACACATAGGAAGGCCTCTAATTATTATAACTAGACAAATTCAAGACCTAATAAATCATGTTTTGTAGTAGAAAATCGTTTTTTCTTTCTAGTTTTCGCCAAACAATTTGAGTTGGAGTTTTGAATGTTCTCGTTTTACTACCTGTTGTCTTCTGTGGTTTTCTCGAAAAATAAATTCAACACCACATCTACAATAATTGTACAATATGTAGAAAACAGTTAACAATAGTTTTAAAGCAAATTTCTTTCCGTTTAGCGAAAAAACACAGCGAGTAGAGGCTCGTTTTTTGTTTTGAAAATAGTTAAGATCAAATCTTACCGGCAAACTGTCGAGTAGTTGTAGAGAGATGAATTCAGCTATTTATCACAAGTTCATTGATCCTAAGTTGTCAATCCAGTCTTGAAATAATAAAATCTTCAGATAATTCATCATTCAAAGAAAATAGCAGCGAATTTCTTCAAGCTACAGGAGGGAATAATATCCAAAGCACATGGTCTGATCACTGGCGACTCGTTCACGGCAAGCTGTACTTGAAAACTTTTAACTTGAACGACATATTTGTCGCTTTTATCCCTTTTGATGTTGTCCAGCTAACTTGTTTTCAAAGAAAGTATTTTTGAAATTGTGTTTTTGCAGTTATTAGCAAATGCTAAGAGGAAAAAAACTTAAATTAGCGAACTGTAAACTCTCAACTTTCGCTTAGTCACACAGTACGTTTTCAAAGAAAAGTCGCTTCTTGATTCGCTGTTTAGCTGTCAGTTCTGTCATTCAATAGTCGTAAACATGCATCAAAATGGCTTTTTACTTGAGATGTAAAACTATTTTCTAGTATTTTGTAGTTCAAATCATACATAAAATACTAATCTAAAAAGGTTTTACAGCAACGTCAACACTTTCTATGCTGTTCTTGACTTAGCGTTCTTGGAGAAGGGTCGGTTATAGCAAAGGCAATGAAGATGGATGAATGCCTTCGCTTCGCATGTTTTATAAAATTTTGTCGAGTGAACTATAAATAAAAAGTCGCACGAACTTCTCATACAATTTGGAATTAATAGGCACTCGTAATGTTTTGAAAGTTCTTTAATTGCACTCGCCTAAAGGCTCGTGCAATTACAAGAACTTTCAAAACATTACTCGTACCTATTAATTTCCAAATTGTACTCGAGGTCGTGCGATTTCCTATACAAATTCAAATTTCTCTCATTACAAACGCAGGATCCAGTGTTTCTAAAATACTGAAAAGTTAATATCAATAAAATTATTTTTTCTTTCAAATTCAAGAGCTAGAACGAGCTTCGAGAAAATGTTCAGGCTCCCCTCCCTTGATTTGATAATTGGATGCGGGTTTTACTTTGTCAAAGAAGCTCGTGAACACGAAGTTTATAGAAAAACTAAAACGAAGTTTTAGCCGTAGCATCTCAATATTAGCCATGTTAAATCATTTTGACAGGCTTTGGATTCCTCTAAGAGTTTTAGCGACGCGAGTTGTGCTGCTCTAATCGAGTAAGTTTGAGTTGCTGAAAATAATTCTGCTGATATGAATTCTCATAATACTCAATAATAAAACTGAAATGTGGAGAGTCCTATTCGACGCAGCGAGCTCCCTTTGCATTTGAAGGGAACTTAACTAAAATCTAATATTAGTTACATGTTCGTATAGATGCTAAGCTTCTGTGAATATTATACGGAATGCCTTATTTTGACCGGCCGCTATGTTCCATGAATTAATATATTCAAACAGTATTTTTTAACAGTTATCACTTTAATTCTAGAAATAGAAAGCTTGCGAACATCTTGATACGTGTAGAAATACATAATGCGAATGTTTCAGTAGCTGCAAGCTTTTCAACACTAGTACTTGTCTTCTTTTGAATTCTTTTAAATTTACTGAAGAAGCGAACGAGAGTTGTTTGGTTTCCCTTCGGTTTGTTTATATTCTCGCACAATGACGCATTGTAAAAATGCACGGGCTAAAGGCTTACAAAAGGCTAACAACTTTGGAGGGATTGCATGCAGGCCTGGTCGCAAATACTTTACCTAGATTCTTGAAAGGAATATTTTCTTACACTTTTGTCTATTTCACTCTTCCACATACGGGGCTCTTCCGTGAGGTTCGCTCCACGCACTACCACTACATTCTATATTTACCTGGAGGAAAAACTTCGTGACATTTTTATAACTACACACACACACACATCCATATATACAAAGTTACACGAGATTACTTACCTGCTTTGAGAACGTCTCCACCGCTGAGAGTAACAAAATCCGCTTCATTGTTCTTGATTTTCTGCATGCAATCTTCTTTGTTAGTACCAGCCACACAGCCAGGTGTAATCTGTCCTACACCAGCAATTTGGGCTATTCCAGGAAGAGCTTTCTTGAACTCATTGCACTTGGTTATTTCATCTCTTATGCAGCACCAACGAAAATTCATGGCTTCTGTTGATATAAAAGAACAATTAGGTGAGCTGCATTCAAATAAATAAAAAAAAAAAAAAAATAGATAAAGAAAGAAAGAAAGAAAGAAAGAAAGAATTCATCAATCAATCAATCAAGCAAGCAAGCAAGCAATCAATCAATCAATCAATCAATCAATCAATCAATCAATCAAAATAAAGAAATAAAGAAATAAAGAAATAAAGAAATAAAGAAATAAAGAAATAAAGAAATAAAGAAATAAAGAAATAAAGAAATAAAGAAATAAAGAAATAAAGAAATAAAGAAATAAAGAAATAAAGAAATAAAGAAATAAAGAAATAAAGAAATAAAGAAATAAAGAAATAAAGAAATAAAGAAATAAAGAAATAAAGAAATAAAGAAATAAAGAAATAAAGAAATAAAGAAATAAAGAAATAAAGAAATAAAGAAATAAAGAAATAAAGAAATAAAGAAATAAAGAAATAAAGAAATAAAGAAATAAAGAAATAAAGAAATAAAGAAATAAAGAAAGAAAGAAATAAAGAAATAAAGAAATAAAGAAATAAAGAAATAAAGAAATAAAGAAATAAAGAAATAAAGAAATAAAGAAATAAAGAAATAAAGAAATAAACAAATAAACAAATAAACAAATAAAGAAATAAAGAAATAAAGAAATAAACAAATAAACAAATAAACAAATAAAGAAATAAAGAAATAAAGAAATAAAGAAATAAAGAAATAAAGAAATAAAGAAATAAAGAAATAAAGAAATAAAGAAATAAAGAAATAAAGAAATAAAGAAATAAAGAAATAAAGAAATAAAGAAATAAAGAAATAAAGAAATAAAGAAATAAAGAAATAAAGAAATAAAGAAATAAAGAAATAAAGAAATAAAGAAATAAAGAAATAAACAAATAAAGAAATAAAGAAATAAACAAATAAAGAAATAAAGAAATAAAGAAATAAAGAAATAAAGAAATAAAGAAATAAAGAAATAAAGAAATAAAGAAATAAAGAAATAAAGAAATAAAGAAATAAAGAAATAAAGAAATAAAGAAATAAAGAAATAAAGAAATAAAGAAATAAAGAAATAAAGAAATAAAGAAATAAAGAAATAAAGAAATAAAGAAATAAAGAAATAAAGAAATAAACAAATAAACAAATAAAGAAATAAAGAAATAAAGAAATAAAGAAATAAAGAAATAAAGAAATAAAGAAATAAAGAAATAAAGAAATAAAGAAATAAAGAAATAAAGAAATAAAGAAATAAAGAAATAAAGAAATAAAGAAATAAAGAAATAAAGAAATAAAGAAATAAAGAAATAAAGAAATAAAGAAATAAAGAAATAAAGAAATAAAGAAATAAACAAATAAAGAAATAAAGAAATAAAGAAATAAAGAAATAAAGAAATAAAGAAATAAAGAAATAAAGAAATAAAGAAATAAAGAAATAAAGAAATAAAGAAATAAAGAAATAAACAAATAAAGAAATAAACAAATAAAGAAATAAAGAAATAAACAAATAAAGAAATAAAGAAATAAAGAAATAAACAAATAAACAAATAAACAAATAAACAAATAAACAAATAAACAAATAAAGAAATAAAGAAATAAACGTCATAAGCATAGACAATCTAGCTATGAGACATAAAGATCAACAAAGGGGCCAGAAATATCACTTTACAGTAACTGATATCAAGAGTGATCTTGAAGTCGCAAATCATGTTGGAACCGTCACGTCGTTTATTAATTTCTTCAGAGCGTATCATCCGTCTGATATTACACGAACTTTTAAAAATCGCAAAATTAAATTGTTATGAAGATATGATGACGCAAGTGTCCCTCAAATATCAATTATTAATTAAACATCGAATTTAATTACTATCAATAACCGGAGATCGATGTGTAAAACACGTTGGTCCATGTATTTAACAGTGAATGATTGGTGGTGAAGAACAAAAATCATTATCCTCAAGTTAAAACCAAGGAAAACACACCTAATTAGCATAAACTGATTATTTTTTGTTCAACAGATTATGGATTTATTCAATAAAATCGCGAAACTAAAAAAGTGTAAATGTTATTTTTTCACGTCGAACATGCATTGAATTAGCACCGCAATTCAACCTATGAGTGAGTTCGAATTCTTATACTTAGTTGGTAAAATCTTTTAAAGAAGTCGTAAGAATTCAAAATCTTCTTGGGTCCTTCATGTATCCACAACAGCAGTTAGTAAAATGATCGATGAACCGTTATATCCTAATACCATACACTCACTAATAGCTAGAGCTTAATGAATCGTATATTCGTGTGCATTAGATTGGTTCGGTTACCTATTCATATAATATGATGCATAGTAAGTTTAGCTTCGTTCAATAAGTATTACCACGTAGTAGGTCTGTTTGGGGCATTACAACAAGACATCATACAGGCTCCAAGATTAAGGCAATACTAGATGGCTGATAGTCTTACTTACCTGCATGAATTGACACAGTTGTGCAAACAAATAAAATCACAGTAAACCACAACATTTTCGCCTGGAAGAGTGTAAAACCTGGTAGATCTATACTGAGGAAGTTAAGGAAAATTTGCTTTTGTCGAACAAACGCCCCCAAATTACAAGATAGTCTGTTGAGTTCCAAACTGCAAGCTTCAACACGCAAACTAGCTCTAACCAATAGGAATCCAGGTGCAAAGAACCTTTACATTAGCTGGGTCAATTACATTCCTGTCTATGTCTCCAGGTTCGTAGAGGTTATCACTAAATATATATACCCCTTCAAAACTTTCAAAACTGATCTAAACTTTTACATTAGTTGGATCAATAACATTCCTGTCTATGTCACCAGGTCTCCTTTTGTCAGAAAAATGGAAAACTTCCAAATTGTACGAGAAGGTCGTGCGATTTTTTATTTATAGTTCACTTGACAAAATTTTATAAAACATGCGAAGCGAAGGCATTCATTCATCTTCATTGCCTTTGCTATAACCGACTCTTCTCCAAGAACGATAAGTCAAGAACAGCATAGAAAGTGTTAACGTTGCAGTAAAACCTTCTTAGATTAGTATTTTATGTATGATTTGAACTACAAAATACTAGAAAATAATTTTGCATCTCAAGTAAAAAGCCATTTTAATGCATGTTTACAACTATTGAATGACAGTACTGACAGCTAAACAGCGAATCAAGAAGCGACTTTTCTTTGAAAACGTACTGTGTGAAAACTAAGCCAAAGTTGAGAGTTTACAGTTCGCTAATTTAAGTTTTTTTCCTCTTAGCATTTGCTAATAACTGCTAAAACACAATTTCAAAAATACTTTATTTGAAAACAAGTTAGCTGGACAACATCAAAAGGGATAAAAGCGACAAATATGTCGTTCAAGTTAAGAGTTTTGAAGTACAGCTTGCCGTGAACGAGTCGCCAGTGATCAGACCATGTGCTTTGGATATTATTTCCTCCTGTAGCTTGAAGAATTTCGCTGCTATTTTCTTTGAATGGTGAATTATCTGAAGATTTTATTATTTCAAGACTGGATTGACAACTTAGGATCAATTAACTTGTGATAAATAGCTGAATTCGTCTCTCTACAACTACTCGACAGTTTGCCGGTAAGATTTGATCTTAACTATTTTCAAAACAAAAAACGAGCCTCTACTCGCTGTGTTTTTTTCGCTAAACGGAAAGAAATTTGCTTTAAAACTATTGTTAACTGTTTTCTACATATTGTACAATTATTGTAGATGTGGTGTTGAATATATTTTTCGAGAAGACCACAGAAGACAACAGGTAGTAAAACGAGAACATTCAAAACTCCAACTCAAATTGTTTGGCGAAAACTAGAAAGAAAAAACGACTATCTACTACAAAACATGATTTATTACGTCTTGAATTTGTCTAGTTATCATAATTTGAGGCCTTCCTATGTGTGTATTAAACAGTTTTCTGAAATTTTTGCATTTTAATCTATAAAAACTCATTTTACTGGGGAAATTTGCCGCTTTTGGCCGTGTTTCCATAGCGACCTAATTGGTACTCCCGCGGAGTACCAATTAACGCTCTAATTGTACTCCTCTAGACCAATCAGAATCGAGTAATTTTGTCGTGCGTACTATAAGTTTTATAATTAATTTATAATTTCCCCTTCATGAAGCTATTTCTTATAAACCTTCAAATTGATTTAAGGTGGTTGAAGAAAGTTTTGATCCAATGAACTGACTATGTTGAAAGCGCTCAAAATCCGTCTTCTCTTTGCTTTAGACCAAAGATATTCACAGCTATGACCAATAAAGAGTCAAAGATTATAATTTTTTTGTGTGGCATTTCCAAATTAAATTAATTATAAGTATTTGCGTATTAATATACCATCAGCCTACTTTCGTTCAATACAATACCTACTTTCATATTCAATTCCTAAAAGCTTATAAATACTAAATAATTGCCTACACGCAAAGAGAGGGCACAGGCGGTTACCAAATCTCTTAACAGTTCACTGTTTAAAGGCCCATCTACACCTGCGGTTGTCGGTCCGATTCTTCGCCAGAATCTGTCGGGAAGCAAATCGTGCATGCACTTAGGAGAGCATGATTTAATTTGAAAAATCGGGCCGACATCAGAACATTTATGATAGTGCTAGAGATTTTATGAATGGAGCCGATTCAATTTATTTCGAATCGGGCTTGAATCGAGCTCTAAACTACACGCACGATTTGCTTCGCGATGGTGTTGGGGCGATAAATCTGACCGACAAATTTGAACGTGTATTTCCCGTTTGATTATCCAAGAGTTTACCTGCTAGGTAATGCCGTGAAGGCTCTTGGGTACTAGTGCGCAATGTTTCCATTTTGTCGCGCAGGCATCAGGAAAACAAAACAAATCAAAGGCATTTTATGACTAGGCTTCCACAGGCAACCCAGTAATTATTTGTTTATTGTATCACAGCTAATCTTTGTATAACAAATGTTTATCATTGTGCTTCGAAGGATTTTCTCCAGACCTGTTCTCCTCCCTCCATAAAAACTAACTTCTATAACCTGATTCCAGTTCGATATGGACCAATCGAGGGCCAGAAGTTTGTTAACCAATGGCTATAAAGTGCTATCGTCATAAAACAAGGACAAAATATAAATGTGTTCTCCAAACGCAGTTTTGTCAGGACAAGGATCATCCCACGTGTGTTATTCAACATAAGTGATAAATGTGAATTGAAGTTAATTAAGTTACCATGCAGCGATTACAAACTTAATTAAACATCTTACTATTTTTGTGTGAAATAACAATATCTCGGTACTTTTCATATTTTTTCTTTATGATCAGCTGTTGGATGTGTGTCTTGCTGGAGAAATTAAAGGCAACTTTAAGCGCATTTTCCAGAGCCGATTCGTTCCTAATTTAAACGGTTAAACAGGTTTTTTGCAAATGAACTCTAGTTTCAAGTCACATGGCACTTCTTCCCACTGGTATAGCCCCCAAGCTCTCGCAGAAAAGCAGTTACTCTTTTGCTGAAAGACTGGTACCATGTTCAGGTAGCTTTGCGGTTTTCCAATCCAAATTCTTGGGTCCCACAACGTTGCATCTGGTTCATTAAAAGAAGGGTTTAAAAGATAAGCTGGGGCATAAGAATGCAGTGTCTATTTAAGCTTCATTCACCAACCTACCCACCAACTTCCCATCTACCTCCCAACCTACCTCACCATCTACCCACCTACCTATCCACCCATCTACTTCCCAACCTACCTCCTCACCTATCTCCCCACCCTGATCTTCCTCCCAACCTACCTCCCCATCTACCAACCCACCCACCTATCTACTAATCTACCTCCCGACCTACCTACCCACCTACCCACCTACCCACTAACCTCCCCACCCATCTACCTCCCCGCCTACCTACCTACAAACCTACCTATCCACTCATCTACCTCCCAACCTACCTCCCCATCTACCACCCCACCTACCTATCCACCCATCTACCTCTCGACCTACCTATCCACCTACCTGCCTACCCACCTATCATCCCACCCTGATCGACCTCCCCCCTCTTCATCTATCCACCTACCCACCTACCCACCTACCTATCTTCCCAACTACCTTCCCACCTTCCTCCCTACCTACCTATCCACCCAACTACCTCCCCACCTACCTACCCACCCACCTACCTACCCACCCACCTCCTACCCACCTACCTACCTACCCAACTTCCTATCTACCCAGCTACCTACCTACCCAACTACCTATCCACCCAGCTACCTATAGTAACCTACCCAGGTACAAACCTACCCACCTACCCACCTACCCACCTACCCACCTACCCACCTACCCACCTACCCACCTACCCACCTACCCACCTACCCACCTACCCACCTACCCACCTACCTACCTACCTATCTACCCACGTATACCCAATTATCTGCCTGTCTTTCCGGGAAACGAAGGAATAAAGAGTCAAGAGGAACTATAACCATAAAAGATAATTACCTTGAATAATGTTGACCTCTTCACTTGTCACTGCTCGATCAAACACGAGAAATTCTCGCAGCCAACCCTTCATGACAGTATTGCTATCTCGTTTATAACCAACATCGAACACAGAACGAATGGACGCAGGAAGATCTAACTGTGATGTGGTTAATGGTTCAGTCTGGGAGACCTTTGATCCATCTTGATAGCTCGTTGCCTGTTTGGTCTCTCTGTTCCACACATCAACGATGTGCGTCCATTTGTTTAGAACAGCTTGCCTTCGAAGAAAATATAGTGAGAGGTACAATGAAGCAAAGAAATAGAAGATACTAGCAAACAGGGACAAAAAATGAGAACTGGTGATGGTGATTGATGAGAAATATGATATTTGGGATTGATCATCATTACTGCCATAAAGATGGTGCAGATGATGGTGTTGATGGTGGTGATGATGAAGATGATGATGTATATAATGCAAATGATAATGATAACGATGAATAATGACGATAATGATGATAATGGAGTGGTGGTGGTGCATGCTGGTGATGCCTATAGTGATAATGATGATAGATAAATAAACAAATAAATAAATGCGAATTAACAGTGGAATCCACAGTGGCTCTTCATCCACTGCATTCCAATTGGAATTTAGAAGTTGATTTTTGAGGAGGGAGGAAAAACCGGAGAGCCCGGAAAAACCCTCGAAGCACAGGAGAGAACCAACAAACAACTCTACTCACGTACGACACCAAGCCCAGCGGGGCTTCAACTCGGGTCGCCTTGGTGAGACGGAAGCGCTCTCACCGCTACGCCACCCGTGATTCCCTAGAGATGGTATCTCACAAGCACCTTCATTCATCACATATTCTCATCAAATATTTAGTGCTCCTGGTTACCATGACAATAACCCGATATACCGACCCATATTTCCATATTTCGGCTTACCCTGTATTCCCTCCAAAGAGAACGGAATCGTGATTTGATTTCTTTCTGCCAACAAAATGTAAGGCTCCATTAAGATAGACGCCCATGGTAAAGATGTATGGATTGTACCAGTAGCTGTAGAAATCATACGATGCACTGGGCATACTCTCCAGCTTCACCCATAATGAAATACTGAAGGTCATCGTGCTGATGCCCCAGGCTGGCGTAGTAGCGTATGACCCTGCAGTACCTGTAAAGTGCAGGGCAGCAGACCTATTGTACTCGTCCTTCTTGGCAACAAGGCTTCCAAGTAAACTGTTAGAGGGAAAAAAAGCACTAGTTTAAGCCAAGATTTCAAATAACCGTCAAATTTTATCGTTACCTTAAAAAAACCTCTAGGTCAGAGCAAGGCTATCTTGCAAAGGAAATCTGGAGAACCCGTAGAAAAATACTTGAATCAAAGGAGAGACCTAACTGATATTATCACGTGATGCTGAGTAAAGGGATCGAATCCAAGACCCCAGACAGTTAAGAGATGAGAGGCGAGACGCGATTGCACTACCGCTACACCATGCACCCTTGATTGGTTCTGATTGGACAGGTGTAAAGCATTCACAACGTTATATTCAAGAATGAATTGATAATAAATTAAGGTCTGATGGCTACCTGAAAAAAGAAGAAGTATTTAGAGTGTAATTCATTAAAACTTACGTCACGTCATGGTCAGATCCATCTAGTTTCCAGCGGTTGTATGGTTTCAGTGTGTCTTTGATGAGCAGATCTATTCTCGCAAAAATGAAAAGAACAAAGCTAAGGAAAAAAGTGAAGTGAATTTCTAATTTTGTTTTAACCTCTGTCTACCCTGGTTCCAGAGGCGCTTTAATATAAGGCGAACCGTGGCGTGGGACGAGTCGAAGGAGAGAGAGAATCGCCTCTGGTGGAATCCGTTGGGAATCTCACTTCCATGCTAGGCGCCAAGCTATCTCAGGTGGCAAAACCGGTTTTGCCCGCTTTGCAAAACAAGCAAATAAAAATATTGTCACAAGATTGCCTTTGGTCTTGGAATGTCCTGTAGAAATTTAAGACGTAGTATCCTCCGGGAATCGGGGAACTGCAAAAATTTAAAATCCGTCTACAAAACTTCAAACATTCGGAGAAACACTGAATAAACAGAGTGGAATACCCCGCGCGTCAAACGATGTCATCGGCACTCTCCGAGCAGTACCAAAAGTCCAGTTCGAAAAAAAGCTACGCTCTCTCCAAAACAAATTTTATAGCCTGCCAGCTTAACTGATAGAAAATTCAAATAAAATTTATGGAAACTTTGAATTTAACACTAGTATCAAATGGCTGATCGAAACTTGGGTCTTGAAGTTTTGACCTTTTCAAAAACTGTTACTTCAAAAACTGGTTTTACAATCACAACATGGCGTCTTTCTGTGTAAGCCAATACCAATGGGTGTTATATGGCAAATTCATGGTCAAACCTGTCAATGAGTATGCAAACCAATCAGCACCGAGGTTCAAATTTTGTACTTGGAGTCTAGCATAAAAGTGAGATTACCAACGGATTCCACCAGAGGCGCCTCTCTCTCGCCTTCGGCTCGTCTCGCGTCACGGCTCGCCTTCGGCTCGCCATATAAAAGCGCCTATGGAACCAGGGTAACCTCTGTCTGTCTCTAGTGTTAGTTTTACCTTTATGTTTTGGCGGGAAAACAAAATCTGGAGAATGAGAAAGACTGTCCCTCACCTCTTTTAGACTCCTCCTCCTTAAGATACAACTCAGTAACAAATTTGCTTTCATCTTCGCTGTTGATGGTGGCAAGAGTTCCTCCATTAGCAGAGCACACTGCACTGGCTTCTGTATAGGTTTTCTTTTGCTCGAAGAGTTTAAACGTAGATGAACCCAACTGGTACCAGTTGCCAGGCAACGCTGATGACGTAAGCAAAGTAATGACAACTGCTAGCCCACACGTGATCACCGAGAAGGCAAATTATCACAAGAAGCTATTTTTTTGAGGCGTCATTCACCAAATTGGACAAAAAAAGCGGGAACTGACTGTATACACATCCCAGAAACACACAGAACCGCCGGCGTGCACTGCTTAACTTAAAAGCAGCTCGCGCATACATCATAACTCACTGATGAAGGTCTCTGCTGAGAACGAAACGTCTTCCAAAAATTCTGTAATTTCTATAAGTCAGAGAAAAACCGTTTTATATGTAATATTTAATTTCGTTACCTTTTCTGGTTTTCCCTGTTTCACACGACACAGACGAGGAACAGGAACCTGAGGTCTAAAAATCGACAATAACAATAAAATGTCACCGTGAGATAACTTCAAGGCGTAACCACTGCAATATATGCGTCAGTGTTTACTCACCAATAACTCGTTGTGTTCACTTCCTTGTTTCCACTCAAGACAGTCTGCGATTCCCAAAGAACTTGTAGTTCCTTTAATCAACTCACAGACGTCTGTTCCATTCACATTTGGGTAAAAGTTGATGGAGAAACAACTCAGTTCTGAGACGCATATTTTATGGCAGTCAAGTTGGCTGACACCCGTTGCTGTTTTGTAAATAGAGCATCGTAACCTTTTACCCAGTTGACGAGAAAAACGGAAATTTGAACATGTCTCAGCGTTAATAGGAACGAAAAGGAATCCAAAGCAAAATAAAAAAATGGGCATAAAAAGCTGAGTCATCCTGAAACTGAAAGGAAAAGAGCCTCAGTTTTTACCCGAATATTCAAATTTGACCAACTATTTTTCTTGGTTTACTGTTGGGTATACTTCAAACTATATTTTTAATTTGAAAGTACGTCTTAGAAATCCTTTTCAAGACTGGCGTCCACCTGTCTTCTTGGGTCACTGTTGGGTATACTTCAAACTATATTTTTAATTTGAAAGTACGTCTTAGAAATCCTTTTCAAGACTGGCGTCCACCTGTCTTCTTGGGTCACTGTTGGGCATACTTCAAACTATATTTTTAATTTGAAAGTACGTCTTAGAAATCCTTTTCAAGACTGGCGTCCACCTGTCTTCTTGGGTCACTGTTGGGTATGCTTCAAACTATATTTTAATTTGAAAGTGCGTCTTAGAAATTCTTTTCAAGACTGGCGTGACAAGACAAAATAATGTCAAATATTAATCAAGTTCCACTTGTTTACATGAATACTTTTATTTTTCGCTCTCTTTTTCAAATCACTTCTTTACCGCTCAGGTGGCCAATTTACGCTTAAAAGTCACGTGACCCTTTAAAATAAGTACACGAAAGAAGAAGTAGAAATGTGAACAGCGACTCCATTTTAAAAGTAAGAAGGCGAAGCTAGTTTAATGCAGAGTATCCCGATTCTCCTATAAGTTTTATCGGGAGAGAGCCGCCAATGTAAACCCGTATTGTCGGCTCAGAATTACCGCGCGATAGAAAAATCGCGATACAAAACTTATTGCGATTTTGAGCCGCCAATACTCGTTATATTTACGGCGTTGGAAAAAGATATATTCCGTATTGGCCTTCGTCGCTTCGTTATAATAACACATGCGCTGTTTCTCAAACCGCTGTTTCTAGTTAAAGTCTGGGACCGCTGGCTGAACCACATATTTTATTTATTTTTTATTTTTTAAGATTTCCCCGCAGGCTGGTGTTGTACAATAGAACACGAGGTCCCCTTCGAGGTACAGAAAGGTATCTCATGAGTTCAGTTTTTTTATGCATGTCATGCTATGTCACTATACCATACCATGCTATGTCACGACCTGAGCAAGCAATTTGAGCCCACGATGTGCGCAAGCACAAAAACCGCTCAAAACATTTGAATAACCTTAAATATTTTATTGAGAAACCATACAAGTTTTGAAATTCATCAGGTGAAAATCCTCATTATAAAATAATAATATAATAATATGAAAATTTGTATAGCGCATATACAAGTCTGTTCTATGCGCTCTAGTATAACTAAAAAGCAAAACTAAACAAATGAGTTTTAAGTTCTTTCTTGAAAGACAGCAAAGAGTCAGTGTTTCTTATCCCAGATGGGAGAGAGTTCCATAAAGTAGGGGCAGCAACGGAGAAAGAGCGAGAGCCATATGTTTTCAATGAGTAGGGTTTTACAGACAGTAGTAGTTCTTTAGAGGACCGGAGCGTTCTTTTAGGTTTGTAGACAAAGATCAGTTCAGAAATGTAAGACGGAGTAAGACCATGTAGTGCTTTGAAGGTAAGTAGAAGAATCTTGTAGTTAATACGTTGACGAACAGGGAGCCAGTGTAGATCTTTTAGTAAAGGAGTAATGTGATCACGACGTTTAGAGAGAGTAACAATTCGGGCAGCAGAATTAAGAACACGTTGAAGCTTATCCAGGTGAACACCAGGTAGACCATACAGAAGAGAGTTACAATTATCAAGTCTAGACGTTACGAAGGCATGGACGAGTTTTTCAGCAGTACTCATAGATATAAATTTACGGATACGAGAGATGTTACGAAGATGATAAAATGACGTTTTACAGATACTATTGACATGTGGAACCATAGACACCGAATTTCCGAATTTCCGAATTTCCGAATTTCCGAAAGCTAGAGTACATAAAAGAGAAACTTTTGACAAAATTTGAAGAAAAAAATTACATGAACTTTACTCGTACTCATAGAAAAAGCGGTAAGCGAATCATATTTTTAAGAAATATTTTACAATAAAGAGGTCGATGTTACACAAACTACAAATCTTTAGTCTCGGATGGTTGAGTTTTGAATGAAATTTAAACTGATTTAAACCAACCCGGAGGATAAAACTATCCTTACAAAGAATAAGCTATCTTGTTGATTTAGCTTTCAGTACAAGTTTTTTTTAGCGATTTATGTTTTTTACAAGACACAATAGGTGAATGCTCAGAACCGGAATATTAATGAGTAATCCTTCTTCAGTTGCTTATAGTTTTGTAGTGGTTTTGCTCGCAGTGAGCCGGTTTCTGACTTGAACTCTGTTAAAGAGTAGCTTTTTATAGATGTTAGAGAAAACCAATATCTGATATAATTGGTTGTTTGAAGAGTATTCGTTCATGGAACAACGGGCACAGATTTGTTAGGTAATGGTTATAAAGTGCTACCCTATTAAAGTGCACCTAACCCCTGAAAAACCCAGGCTTTTGAGTATATTTGTCATCTGTTTTAATTATAATACTAAACACTGCCTATTATGAGACATCAAATTTACGCTAAACATTTTGGAAACCATGAGTATAATGATGATACTTTTTAAACACTGTTTGTGTGAACCAGATCAATTTTGTATATTTAATGAAGCCTGGGTAGACGTCACAGTCATTAACATATTAGAAGTATAAACCTTTTATAACTTAAAGACGCAACACTCAAATGAAGAAATATTTCACCATTCAACTATTCACTTCATGTAGAATCAATACTGAAAGTATTGTATCAGGGGTTAGGTGCACTTTAAAACAAGTACTGTTTTATTCTTAATATCTCGCTTCGTTTTGTATCAGAGTCGGCGTTTCAGTTATCTCATTAGGGAGGTTGTTCCAGAACTAGTACAGGTGCAGCCCAAGGTGTAAATTTTTTTGAACAAGGCAAAACTTAATACTTTTGAAGTTTACGGTAAATCATCATTTTTTTGTTTGCAGAATTACTCTATTAATTGCTGTCTTAACGAATCTGGCCTGGCACGAAACAACAATATTTTTTTCATTTTTTTTGGACAGAATCCTGCGACATGAAATAAGATTTTGCACTTGACAAGATTTCGCAATGTTTATGTCGGAACCCATCGGCAGTTCGGGATATATCATCAATAGTTATCATAATTATCAATACTATGATTGAAACGTTTCTCTTTTTACCAGTGCAAAGACTATCTACTAGCGTTAAAGTTAAGCCCCTTCGAAACCACAGCAAATTTCAATGCTCACGGGTAGTTATTAGTTGCCCGTTGGAATCTGTTTTTTCACTGCCACCAGTCAATTATGTAAAAAGTATTGTTGTTTTTGATTGACGGCAGCGAAAAACCATTTTTTGCCAACTGTCGCCAACAAAACCAAACGGCAAAAAATTGTTTTGATGTTGTCTCTGCTTTTTGCCAAGGAAAACAGATATTACGCGCTGCTAATGCATCGCCTCTCACTAGCTGCTGTGGCTGTGAGCACGATTCCTGGACAACCTTCACAAAAATAAACTTCTAGTTCGATTATGGGACGAGGGCCACTGGTTTGTTAGGCACTAGCTAATAAGTGCTACTTTCGTAAAACAATGGCACGTTTTGATGACAAATATCTCGTAGGGCCTTGCTTTACAATTTCAATTTTTATCCTCTTTGAAAGGTTTTCCTGTGAATATTCCTATCCAAGTAACAGATTGTCGAAAGTGTATAGGAAACAGGTGGTGCACAGGAAAAAAATCAAATAATGGCCGCAAAATTTACTTTAATGGAAAGCCAGCAGAATTCATAGTGAAATTGCAGCTAAGTTGAAATATTTCATTATTGAAAGTTTTACTTGACTTTACCTACCTTAAAATTTTGTCCAACATAAATGAAAACGTGTCTTTGTCATCCAAGTATTCAGCAAAATACTAACAGCTTTCGTAAATCGATTAATTTTACATGCACTTGGTACGCAATTAATGAAATATAAAGTCCTTCAAAATTGGCCAATCGCAGTTCGGTCTGATTTCCCCTCGTTTTCATTTTTCCCTGCATTTCACTTTTTTGTACATATTTTGCTGTTTTTATAACTTTTTAATTTTCTTCGTGAATATATTTCCTATAAACCCTCAAACTGGTTTAAAGGTTCACTTTGAAAAAAATATTATGAATTGTGATTATTATAACTTTATTTATCGAAGTAATACTTGGGAATCTGGTAAATGTCTTTCCTATTGTAAGAATAGAAAGCAACGACTTCTACTGGAGAGTTGGTTTACTAAGTTTGAGCAGAATCCACTCAACCGCTCAATCAATTTACCGACACCGTACAATAGGCTTATAAGCAAAAGCAAAAATGACGCCGAAGCAGCGACGCGCACTAATTAGATGGACACTAATTAGACACTCACTGATTAAACCTACACTGCCAATTACGCAACACCAGGTAATTGTGCTATCGTGTATCGTGGCAGTATAATTATTACCTATCTGACTTTATCCTTCACTTGACTCTGAAGATTACTTCCGCTCAGGTTGTCGAAACGTCAGTCACATCAAACAGTCCTTCTCAGGACTACATCCACCCGGATGATCATAATACAAATATTGTTTCTTCGACAAATATACATTCACCTGGGTTCAGACCTTTCTTTACAATGTTATAACTTTCTTACATTTTTAAATACTATAGTCTCCGTTTCGATTAACTTTTTGATAACTATAATTTATGATTTATGATCCAATCTTATTCAATCATACTCTGAAGTATGTAAACCATATCCTGTAGGATCCAAACATATCCTCGGAGATCCAATCTTATTCTTGAGTATCCAATCATATTCTGGAGTATCCAATCATATTCTTGAGTATCCAATCATATTCTGGAGTATCCAATCATATTCTGGAGAATCCAATCATATTCTGAAGGATTCAATCACATCCTGGAGGATCCAATTATATTCTGGAGGATCCAATCATATTTTGGAGGATCCAATCATATTCTGGAGGATCCAATCATATCCTGGAGGATCCAAACATATCCTGGAAGGTCCAATCTTATTCTTGAGTATCCAATCATATCCTGGAGTATCCTATCATATCCTGGAGGATCCAATCATATCGTGGAGTATCCTATCATATCCTGGAGGATCGAATCCTATTCTGGAGGATCCAATCATATCCTGGAGGATCCAATCATATCCTGGAGTATCCAACCATATCCTGGAGGATCCAATCATATCCTGGAGGATCCAACCATATCCTGGAGGATCCAATCATATCCTGGAGGATCCAACCATATCCTGGAGGATCGAATCCTATCCTGGAGGATCCAATCATATCCTGGAGGATCCAATCATATCCTGGAGGATCCAATCATATCCTAGAGGATCCAATCATATCCTGTAGGATCCAATCATGTCCTGGAGGATCCAACCATATCCTGGAGGATCCAACCATATCCTGGAGGATTCAATCATATCTTGGAGTCAGGGGGATCCAGAAAGTTTTGAAAGGGGGGTCCAACCAGCTGATCTGAAATAATGACGTAGAAATGACGTCCGCCGTAGACTGGAGTAACGAGTGGGGTTGCATTCTCCCCCTAACATTTTTTTAAATTCTGACTCTCGGCGCGGTTTGGTTCGGCAAAAGAAGTGAAATCTTTAATATCGAATTTATAAGGTCGCTCGATATTTTTTTGCCGTATCTGACGTTGCTCGATATTTTTTTGTGATTTAACCCAGCCCCTCCCCTCATAATCATATCAAATCGCTAAACAAACGTTTGGCGAAAAAAACCTTGCTAAGTTCAGTTGAGATTGACACAACATGCAATTTAGTCTACTGGACAACCTTGTCCAATAACATTATGGGGCGTCCAATCATAATCTGGAGTATCCGGCCATATTCTAAAAAAAGAGTGGACATAAGATGGATCGAATGAACGCATAGGGGGATAAGAATCTACGCGAGATAGATTGGATGAACTTATAGAAATAATAATGTACACGAGATGAATTGGATGATCGCATAGAAAGAACAAAATAATGTAAACCAGATGGATTGGAACATCGCATAGAAACTAGAATATGTAGACTACATGCATTGGAGGGGCTTCTAGGAATAATCATAGTGTACACCACATGTATTGGATAGTCTAGATATTAAACATGTAATTGGCGCATTAGATGATAACGCTATGGAGTTCTCGCGTTTTGAAACATTAAATTATTATTCTTACTTTTTGCGTGTGTTAAGAAAGTTGGTTTTAAAGAGCACCTAACCCCTGATACAATACTTTCTGCATCAGTTCTACATGGTAGTGACTAGTTAAATGGTAAAACATTTCTTTATTTGAGTGATGCGTCTTTAAGATATGAAGGTTTATACTTTAATATGTTACTGACTGTGACGACACCCCAGGCTTTTGAGTTTATTTGTTTTACATATAATACATTGTGGAAACCATGAGTATAATGATGATGCTTTTTAAATATTTTTTCTGTGAACTTGGCCTGTTAAGTTCCTTTTTCAACACCCTAAAAGATACCAAAAATAGTATTCTATCTGGGGTTAGGTGCAATTTAAAGAGAAGATCATCAAAGAGCTCCTGTCGAAGGAATCAAATATTCTTATTTAACATAATCTACCTGCTATTACGGTGAATGAATTTTAAAGAAGAAAACTTATATACAGGTACGTCGTACCTAGGGGTTCATTAAACTTGTTAAACTTTACCAGATATTTTTATGTCGCACGGGGACATTTTAAACGTCTTTTCTAAGAACTGCAGTATCATAAACATGCATCACACCAATAACGGAAAACTTTGCTAAATTCGTTGAAAGCTATTGCAGTACAAATATTTTTTGTTTGTAAACTTTTTCAGGCAGAAAATATTTTGAACCAGGAATCGTAATGTAGTTCGCTTTTTAAAGCGAGATTGCTGAAAGCATGATGCTGAAAGAAACTATTAGAAAGTAAGCAAGAAAAAGAAGAAACAAAAAAAAAATGGATTTTTTTTTATCACAAAACGATGGGATTTGAACACACGTCCCACCGAAAGAAATTCGAAAAAAAATATTCCACTGTGCCATATCCCCAAGACATCCGCAGAGCTGAAGCGTCGTATGAACTTCGGGCCTGACGGCAATCAAATCCTTCTGCCCTTATAGTACAGATTATAATTACGCAGAAAAATGTTCTAGCCGAGGAGGCATCAGGGGAGAGACCAGCCGGCCCCCAGACCACACCTACAGCTAATCCCTTGCACTATCTGCAACGCACGTTGAGTTCAAGTGGAAAATAACCTAGTCTATCTGGTGCATTGTTTTTGTGCACAGCTATTGTTATGCAAATTATCTGAAGCCGTGGCCTAGTGGGAAAAACTTGGGCTTTGAAGAGACTCAGTAAAACACGTTTGGGCTGGTCAGGTGGCCTTTTTTCGGCAAATAAATTTTCTATTTTCATATAATGCATTGAAATAACTAAACAATATTCAGACGATTGCAGCTTGCGATGAACGTATTATTAGAATCTTGGAAGAAAAAGAAAAAAACGATTCGAAAGCCCAAATAAAATCTCTCTCTCCCTCTCGAAAATAAAGAAGAAAAAAACTCGAAAATAAAGAAAATAAGACACATCTGTGCAAAGATTTGCCAAATACATTTTAGAAAAAGCATATTTCGTCGTTGTTGGTGGAAAATATTTTGACAAGAGATAACAGAAAACACTTTAAAATTTTCGCTGTGACAAACAATGCATTGCGCGCCTAGATTCCAGATCAACTTGTTGGGACTTGTTAGTATTTCATAATCACCAGTCACTTCATATTGTCGCACAAAGATATAAAAGACTAGAGATCTTGGTAAGTGTAAGCACTGACTTCTATCAATCGTAGGACGGAACAGTTAAAAGGTAAATGTTCTCTTTAACGTTTAACACCAGGTGGTGTTTTGTCGAAACTATCCAAAATTATAGTGATGGAATTGTTGTTCTACAAGAAAATTTACCAAAATTACCAAAATTGAAATGATCTGCTCGACCGTCGGTTATAATAATTTCTTCTTTCAAAGTATTGGTAACTGTTAGTTGTTATTTACTGGATATGTCCTCTAGCCGCCTGGCTTCAGGATTCCCTTGATTGATACTCAATATATTGATATTTACCAGAGATTTATTTAACAATAGCAGTCAGTATCTAAAGGTCAAACGAATTAAGCAAATATTATAAGATCTGTGTTAGTTATATTTTTGCAAGACGTTTTGAAATTATGATAAAGTGTATCGTGTATATATAATATATAATAATTAGGACCTCTCAATGTTACTTTATAAGGTTCAACTCAACGATTAATATAATTGAATAATTTTATTCAACGTGTGTTCGTGGTGTAGTGCATGTTTGTAGAGGGACACTTGAAAGATCGCGACTATTTTAAGAATCGTTTCGTTTAATTTGTACACAGGATCAACACGACGCATTTCCCTCGCCGAGATGAAGAGCTTAATTGGTCGCAGAGTGTTTGCCTCCTGCGTTATTCTTATCTGTTCGGTTCAAGAAGTTTTTTCGGCCACTAACAGAGAAACTTCACCCTACCCCCCTGGATGGGAAATTGCTGCCTCGTCCTTAGAGGATTTTCCCGTGAGAAAAATGAGTGGTAAGAATGTCACCGTTGTGGATCCGTGGCTTTACATCGACAGACTAGGAATTTTCAAAATTATGGTTATCTCAACTGAGAGGTATTTTTCTACTTGGGGATTCAACAACTCGGGCAATCTTCTCTGGGGATTGCCCCTTCAGTTTGGCTGGCAAATGACAACTGGGAGGTTGAGTGTCACGAAATCCTCCCTCCATGATCTGTCAATAATTACGAGGTTTTCGCCTTCAAGCTGGTGGGCTGACATGAATTATTTTTTGTCGATCATTCCATTTCTCGGAGCCTTGAATGCTGGTATGATCTTACCAGTTAAAAATCAAATTAATATTCTCAAACCCTCAAATGTTTCCACGGAATTGCGTGAAAAATTTTGTAACAGTGTACCAGAATGTGTGTCACGCCATCCTAAATTGATGAATAGTTGGACAAAATTCTTTGAACATCTACATCAAAAGACGGTCAAGAGTAAGAATGATGATAAGGATGCTACTGTGAGTTTGTTGTGGGCAGCTCACACAGACTCTATACGCACTGGTAAGTAATAGTCTCTCTCTCTCTCATATACACCGGTAACGTCACTCCAGTTCACGGAAATCTGCTCTTTGTCACAGCTAGGTTGTTTATAAGTTTAATAGCGGAGCTTCATAATTAAGAAAAAATGGTAACCCATCCAGTTGATTTTTCATGGCTTGATTACATCATCACCTTGTCCATACGTACGAACATACGGCGTACCACCACAGGTTGCTTACTCTCAAATGCACAGAAAACATCGCAAAAATGTAGTCAAAGATGGATCAAGAAGTTTTTTTCTTTCTTATTTTTGCAAAGCGAAAAGTGCGTTTAATCGAAGTCATATCTGTCTTAAAGTGAATGAAAACAATTTTTCGACTCAGCGACGGATTTCAGGATTTTGGTCTAAGACAGGGTATACGAATGTCATAAAAAAAACTAGGGTCGTTTGTATATAGTATATTATTTTATTCCCACCAAATAAATGTATTAATTTTCGTGATCCACTTGTTTGTACCTTACGACTAAAGACTCTCAATCAAGTCTGAATTTTAAGATATCAAACGTTGGTAACTGAGAAGTTTTAAGTTTCTGTTATTTGAATGTTTTACAGCAAACCCACTGTTTCTGGATCAACGGGCTCTGTTATCCATTCCCGAGATGCACTTTGGTCGTGGATGGGCTCTTTTAGTTGATTTTATCGCCGCGACTCATTTCCAGACCAACCTGAACAACACACATAAACAACAGACCATGGCCCTGCCGCCAAGAATCCTACACAATACTGATCACCCCCCTGACATTCCTGACTTCAATAAAGACCAGAATAATGCTCTGGTGATTATTAACGCCATCTATTATGCAGAAGAGTTGACAGATGGAGGGTTTTTGTATTTATGGCGCAAAGCAATGTGTTCTCCTCAAGGAAGAGCAGATGGAAGAGAAATGTTGGAAAATCTTCTAAACTATCCTTTGGTCGTCGCCAAGGATTTGGTGAAATTAGTGTTTGACTTCATCAAAGACCATAACTGCTAATCATGATGAAGCAAAAGTCATGTGCAGGATACGAGATTTGGTTTAAAATGTGCCAAACTACGGAAAAAAGCTGTTCGAACACAATTCCTCGTCTTTTTCCTAATGATTTTAAAGTTTATTGAAAAATGTTTGACGGTCAAAAATATCACTTGATGGAATATGAATTTTTGTCTAGCTGTCCAAAGGTAAAATACTGCACTTTGAAACCTGATTCATATATATTAAAAATTGCATGCCTTTCAATATATCGTACAAGTAAAGCGATACATTTGACTCTTGATTTTGGAGATATTCAAATATACAAGATAGTATTTCTTTTTCTCTAGTCTCTAAAATTAGACGAGAGAATACTTAAGTGTTCTACTTTGAGGGTTTTGTGTCCTGTTTCTTTGCGGTATCTTACAAAGGCAGAAAGAACAACATTTGTACTACACTATACAGTGCTAAAATATTTGAATTCCTTAAAAGTATGGAAAATATCAACCGGTTATATCAGGCTACCTTAATAACTGAGGGGGAGGGTTATCAGTATGATGTCTAGATTTTGATATTCTTGTTTTATTTTTTTACTTATCTGGGGAAAACTATGGCAGCTATACTGCCCTGGTAAGGGTGGTTTACTAAGAAACTCACTTTCATTTATCCTCTATTATTGTCGGTAGTCATGGCTTTTTATCTTGACATCTAATGTATGATTCGAAGCCAAAAGAAAGGCGTTAAACATAAGAAATTTAGCCACTTTACTTAATCTACATAATAATCTTTCAAGGAACTTAGATGAAAATGGCAAAAGTTGGTCAATATTTATTGACAATTCATGTATCAAGTGCTGCGGAGTATTTCGAGAATATCACTCTGTATTATTATTGACCCTACCACCTTAACGCAGACATTTATTTTCATGTAGCACCTTGACATATAGTGAAAAGGCAGAGTGCATACTCATGATGTCGGGTATGGGATATTAATAAAGCATCAAATATACAATCAAATATTTAAAAAAACGTTGTATGGAAAAATGTCTTCAGTCTTACTAAAATCGAGATGCTTCTTCATTTCTGGTGTGTATTTTGATATAAAATTCTCGTTTTCAGAAGGTAGGGTCACGAGACCTTAAGAGTCGTTGTCTGAGAAAACCGGGCAGGAGCGAAAGATGGCATCTGATATAAATAAGAATGACCAAATATGAGCATCAACGGACTTTTACTTTTCGAGTTTACCACCCCCCCTCGGTTTTGGCTTCAAAAAGACCAAAAATGACCTAAATTTTCGCTCAACTTTGAGTGGTTCTAAAATCAAAATTATGATGCTGATCGACTTTTTTTCATTTTTATCCCATTCCTTGACGTCTAAATAGTACATCTATGGTAATAACTACTTATTTCAATAAATATTTTTTGTCAGGCGCTTTGTTATTTATCGTCGTCACGTCTCACTTTGAGCGACGACGTGATTTTAGTCAAATTTAAAAAATATTTTCTCATAAGGTCGGCAGATTTTTTCCAATTTTTTTGCATCTTGTAATAAAAGAAGGGTTGGTTGTTGTATTTCAACAAACAAAAGCGTGGGACCTTTTTTAGTTTGAAAATAAAACAAGCTCAAAGTCAATGAATTTGCATAAATTGATTAACCAATTTTCCGGTAATTAGCATACATAATATGTCATCAACTATTTCTAAATGAACGAACTAAGCACCTTACAAACTCAAATACATTGGAAACTACGTTTTGGTGGATATTTGATAACAATAGGACCTGTTCTATATCTTTCGAGTTCACTAACCCACACTTGATGACAACCAAAACACTTGAAGACCTTCACGCGAAAGTTAATCTTCAGTATCATCTATTAGTTATATTGTATTCTTATTATTAAATATGGTTTAATATTATAAGAAATCAAGGTTTAGTATTTTTATTGGTCTTCTTTGAATTCGATGAAGTTTTGCCTTCTTTACCGGGGAAAGTGTTCAAGAGTAATTATGTAATTATGTGACGTATGACAACAATGTTTTGATCAGTTCGAGTTCAATAACCAAGACTTAATACTAAACACTGGAGGACTTTGCCGCAAAATCAACGTTCAGTTCCAATTGTGTTGTAATTTTACTAAAACATAATTTCTATACAAATATATAAATGTTATAGCCAAAGGTAATGTTGTGTACAATGTACTATCTTTAATTATTGTCACGCAACCTTGTTGTGTTGCAAGTATTGACCTGATTGATAACGATGACCAGAAGCCCGATGACCCGGGGGGGGGGGGGGGTACTCCCCTATATTTGCTATACGGGTATGTGCCGCCCGATAGGGTATGGTTTTTTGGCTTTTAGGTCTGGGGTTGTCTGGGGTAGGGTATCATTTTTTACAATTTGTCTGGGGAAGGTTAAGGTTTTTCTGGGATAGGGTCTATATTTTGGGGTTTAGTCTGGGATAGGGTTTACAATTCTTAGGTTTAGTCTGGGGTAGGGTATATGAAATCAAAAATTCTAGGTCTGGGATAGGGTCAGGGTTTTGAAAACCTGGCGGTACATCCCCACCCAAGTTGGGGTGGTAGTACCCCCCCGGGCCCGATGACTACATTTAAAAGAACCTTTGATATGAATAAAATATCAATATCAAACAGCGTCTGAAACTGACATAGATATGGGTAAAATATCAAATTAAATGGGTTTGTATTTTTTGTGTTTTTGTTATAAATTTATTGTAGTTTACTAGTATTTGATCATTATTACTTTTATTGCACAAGACCATGGTGTGACGTATAAACGATTTCGCAATCTTACGGTTCTATAAATGAAAACGATTTCATAATACTGCTGTCATTACTCATGTGCAGTCATGAGTGTACCAAGTATGACTTGTTCCGGCGTTCGGTTCAAATGATTCTCCGTGCAGTCCAGTTGGAAACAACTCGACCATTTTACCTTTAAATAGTTGCGACCGATGACATGACTTCTTACTTCCGGGGGTAAAGTATCGGGTATGCTCGTCGGAAATTTCCAAAAATACCCCTAAAAGATACCGGAAAATTGGCAAATTTTAACCCCTAAGAGATACCACAAAATATTATGCGATGGGCTAGTTCCTTTTTCAACACCCTAAAAGATACCAGAAAGTGCTGATTTGCTAAACCTCAAATTTAAGACCCTAAAAGATACCAACCCCCCCCCCCCCCCCGGAAGTAAGAAGTCATGTCATCGGTCGCAACTATTTAAAGGTAAAATGGTCGAGTTGTTTCATATTAAAGGTTCTTTTAAATGTAGTCATCGGGCTTCTGGTCATCGTTATCAATCAGGTCAATACTTGCAACACAACAAGGTTGCGTGACAATAATTAAAGATAGTACATTGTACACAACATTACCTTTGGCTATAACATTTATACATATGTATAGAAATTATGTTTTAGTAAAATTACAACACAATTGGAACTGAACGTTGATTTTGCGGCAAAGTCCTCCAGTGTTTAGTATTAAGTCTTGGTTATTGAACTCGAACTGATCAAAACATTGTTGTCATACGTCACATAATTACATAATTACTCTTGTTATATAGCTAATCATTTTGACTATATAACGAGCATTCTCATTGGTTGATAGGTGCTCACGTGATACTAGTTAAATCTAACTGTATCCCGACCGGGATACAAGTGCCCAAATTTTCTAAATTTTCTAAATTGACTTGTCTAAAATGATTAGCTATATAACAAAACGCTTAATGACTGATCCCTCGGGAAACCAGTTAGTTTTGTTTCCCTCGAATCTCAATGTTTCCCTCGGCGGACCTCGGGAAACATTGAGATTCTCGGGCAACCTCGTCCCCAGGGCCTTCTCACGCGAAGACGCGAAGAAGAGAAGACCCTGGCGTTGGCTGGTCACGTGACACCCAGAAATCCTGGGTGTCACGCAAATACCTCTGAAATAACCGGAAGAAAAGTTAGCCAATCAAAATCTTTATTTGACCAGCCAACGCCAGGGTCTTCTCTTCTTCGCGTCTTCGCGTGAGAAGGCCCTGGGGACGAGGTTGATTCTAGGGAAACAAAACTATTAACTGTTTCCCTCGGGACCAGTCATTAAGTGTATATTGAACACTTTCCCCGGTAAAGAAGGAAAAACTTCATCGAATTCAAAGAAGACCAATAAAAATACTAAACCTTTTATTAAGAATGATTTCTTATAATATTAAGCCATATTTAATAATAAGAATACAATATAACTAATAAATGATACTGATTGACTTTCGCGTGAAGGTCTTCAAGTGTTTTGGTTGTCATCAAGTGTGGGTTAGTGAACTCGAAAGATATAGAACAGGTCCTATTGTTATCAAATATCCACCAAAACGTAGTTTCCAATGTATTTGAGTTTGTAAGGTGCTTAGTTCGTTCATTTAGAAATAGTGGATGACTATTATGTATGCTAATTAGCGGAAAATTGGTTAATCAATTTATGCAAATTCATTGACTTTGAGCTTGTTTTATTTTCAAACTAAAAAAGGTCCCACGCTTTTGTTTGTTGAAATACAACAACCAACCCTTCTTTTATTACAAGATGCAAAAAAATTGGAAAAAAACTGCCGGCCTTATGAGAAAATATTTTTTAAATTTGACTAAAATCACGTCGTCGCTCAAAGTGAGACGTGACGACGATAAATAACAAAGCGCCTGACAAACAATATTTATTGAAATAAGTAGTTATTACCATAGATGTACTATTTAGACGTCAAGGAATGAGATAAAAATGAAAAAAAGTCGATCAGCATCATACTTTTGATTTTAGAACCACTCAAAGTTGAGCGAAAATTTAGGTCATTTTTGGTCTTTTTGGAGCCAAAACCGAGGGGGGGGGGGGGGTGGTAAACTCGAAAAGTAAAAGTCCGTTGATGCTCATATTTGGTCATTCTTATTTATATCAGATGCCTATTAAATGGTATAAATTTGAAGGAAATCGGTCGACCCCCATCTTTCGCTCCTGCCCGGTTTTCTCAGACAATGACTTAAAAGTTAGTGCAAATGGCCTATTCTATATATATATATTTATATACCATTCATTATATTCTACGTGGTTAATACACCTCTCCCTTTTTGTTTGGGACTTTGCCGACTTTGTTTTCGTTGTCTCCCAATGCTCTGTGATTTTCCAGCTGATGGTGTAGTTCTGGTTTCCTCAGAAAACTGTACGTTTCTGACGATGTCTTTACGAGGAATAATTTTAACGGGTTTGTATACTTCCTTATCAAGATAATGACTCAAAATAGCATGAAGATCTGGAGTCTTGGTCCTTGCCTCAGAAGGCACAGCCTCTGTAGTGCCTGAACTTTCTGAGACAAACATCAAGGTATTTTCACTGTTAGTTGATGTTGCACTGCTCACTTGAGACCCTCTGTCAGCAATATCTTGGTCGATCCACGAGTCTTTCATCAAGCGCGATGGTTCGCTTCGTGATGTTATACGAAATCCAGTCCGTGAATTGTGTCGCGGGAAGTTTACGTTACGCGCTGGTCGACATGGCGACTCTTCGCGACCAACAAAATCCAATGATGTCTTTGGACGAGAAGTTAGAGATACTCTCGGAGTACGAGTGCATGCCGAACGAGAACCCAAGATTCGTATATCATCCCCATTAAGTTGCATTCTCGAGATGTCCCTGCGAACTTTCTTGATCCATTCTTTGTCACTAAGGAAATATTCGGTGTCTCTGATACCATCTGAAGCGAAGCCTTCAGTTTTCAAAATATGAGCACAATAAAAGTGTCCCATCTTAGCCGCCAACAAGTAGGCAGAAAAACCTTTCTTGTTCCTGAGATCAACACTCAATCGGTATTTCATCATCATCTGTAGCACGTAACCCAAGGCTTTGGCATTTCCAGACATGGCTGCATACATTAGTGGAGTGTTGCCCTCTTCGTCTTGTTCATTGATGTCATACTCAATGTCTTTCAGTAGCATCTCAACGATTTTTTCTTTGCCATTCATGCAAGCGTAGGAAAGTGCAGTTCTTTTAAATTTATCCTTGACACTAACAACTGCACCTTTATCTATTAGCATTCGAGCTATTCTCGCTCCTATCTGCTGTTTCTCGATGAAGCATGCATGCATCAAAGAGGTTTTTGAGTCTTTGTCTGTAGTAATATTTGGATTTGTTCCAATGTCCAGCAACAGCCTTGTCTGGTGAATGCGGCCACACTTGATAGCCATCAGAAGAGACATACTCCAAGTTCACTTTGTTATTTTTCTACCAATCCAACTGTGAGTATTTGTGACTATAAAAAGGCGAAATTATCATGTAAACGTTTGCACTGATTCACTGAGAAGCATGACAGCAAGTCACAAATTGAAGCAAGACTCAAGGCTGTCAGCCAGGGTCAACGAACTCTCTAAGCTTCTCCGACTGATATTTCAGTCTCAAATCTCAAAACAATTTTCAAAGATCGTGTTTATAAATCCAGCTGCTCTGTACTTCTAAGCTCAGTTTCGAAGCGACTTATTATTCGGATTTTGGCACAACAAACTATGCGATTATTGTGTCCAAGAGACAGATTACCTGGCGTGAAGCTTTGCATTGTTCTGCCGACCTCTGAAGAAACAGGTTACTCCCTTGGGACGTGAAACAAACACCATCTCTTTGCACCAGGAATTAATGACCCGTTAGGCAAATTTGACGACGCATTGTAGCCATTGTTTACACGTAAAAAAGGAAAGTTTAAAGAAAAAAACACACACAAACAAACAAAGTGAAGATGTTATCTTCACGCTGAAAAAATGTGAAAAGTGACTTAAAAGAATTTATATTGTACAACAAGAATTCACGATTACACTATTTCTTTGGGCTTAGTTGTTGCATTACTGAATACAACAGGTTAGTTTTATCGTGCCTTTGTGATTACAACCATTCAAAACGGCTTATTATTGAGCTAACGAGACTCTTTAGATGCCAAAAACCTATCATGCAACAAAAGCCCCTGTGCAAGCATTTTGCACATTTTCCAGTTATGAAATATTTAAAATGCACGTACTTCACTGATTTATTCTCGATCCAAACCCCTTTCACCTGTACACACGTAGTGCTCAAGACAGAAACTAGAGCTTTATCTTTATCACTTGGTTGACGACTGGATCAGATATAAGGAAATAAAGAACTTTGTAGAATCTTAGTGTACATTTATCGGTGTATCCTAATACGCCTCAAGCATGATGACGTTTTATATCTAAACTTCCAGTATCCCTTTCGGTAGCTTCTTTTGTCGTGCCGTAATTTTCACTATTATTTTGGTATATTCAAATGTTCTAACATTTGAATATGAAAAGAGATTTTGAAAAAGATTGTGGTAGTTAAGGTATGAAATGTCATGAGGTTAGGGGTCTATTGATCAGTCTCAGGGTAACCGAGTGTGAAATTACTGTAGCTGGTCCATTAAGACATTATACTAATGGAGTGTGCTAATTGCAACCAAAAGCTGTATAAAGCTATTAACCCAAGTAGTTGGGAAAGGGCTATTAACTCAATTCAATTGGGATTTAGTAGTGACATTTCTATAGAATGGGTCTTCATCCGCTACATTCAGTTAAAACTGTAAGGACCATTAGAACCAATTCAGGAATCAAAGCGGGGCTGCAATGGAGAGAGGCAAACGTTCTAATTATAGACCATATCGCTGTGCTGCAGCAATGCATTATGGGACTGTTAACTCAATCAATAACACCAAACAAAAGACGTTATGGTTTGTAATGAAATCAAAGCCAGGTTGTAATGGTGAGATGCAAACGTTCTTATTATAGACCATATCGCTGAGCTGCAGCAATGCATTCTGGGACTGTTATCTTAATAACACCAAACAAAAGACGTCATTGTTTGTTGTTCTTTTGTTTGGTGTTGTTTGATTGAGATAACAGTCCCAGAATACATTGCCGCGACAGACTAGAGATGTAGTCTATGCAACAGTGCTTCTCAGTGCAATGTTCTCAGTCTGCTTTGTTAGGTGAACCTCTGATATGTAGACTTGTACCTCGCTATGATCAAAGCGAGCACGAAGGAAGTTAAAAGTATTTTAGACTAACAGACCAACGAAGTACAGGCTTTCGTTAAACAAATTTATTTCCATCGTTACAGATTCTGAATTGAATGATAAAAGGTAAATAACACATGATTGAACAAACTGGTTTATACCTCTTGATGAATTTTCATTCGCGTTTATGTCTTAATCCTTACGGCTGCTATGGAGCACCCAGGCAAATATTCCGGGCATGGGTCCCAAGTTTGTATAGACGATGGATTGCCAGCTCTCATGCATCATATCCTGAATTGAAGAAAGAAAGAATGCAAAACCGACAGACCGCCAACCAACCAACCAACTTGACGTACGGACAGTATGACAGACAAGCGAATCGAAAAATAACCAACTAAATGAATGAGCAAACGAACAAACAAACCGAAAACACACAAAAGGCCAAACGGTCAGACAGACAAAGCTAACAAACTTACCACCAACAAAAATTGCGCTGGGATTGGGGCGCCGCCTGCATGATGTATAGACCAGTGTTGTTAAGCGGGCCCGATGGAGGAAGGTCCATAGTATTAGTAACTACGAATTAGTTTCAAAAAGTAGAGCTGCGAATGGGAGTAGGTCGTTTTAAAAACCTCGGTACTCTACTCGCCTACGTCTAGTGCATGGTTATTTTGAACAAAGAAAGGCGGGGAAAGTTTTGGCTTTCAAAACACAGTTTTTAGGTTGCGAATGAATAAACTGCTTTCGACTCCGATTCCGTCGCAAGTGAAAACCAGGCTTCACTGAGATAGCTAACATCTCCATCCTTACCCAGCTAATAAAACGGCTGATCAGGGTCAACATGTTATGCGTATATCTGCCAGCAACGTCATCGCTGACAACGTTGGATAACGCAAATCTCTAAGTACTGGCGGGGAAAAACGTTATGATCGGAGCTGTCAAACGCCAATCACGGGTAATGTGAAAGACTGGTAAAAAGTCATGACGTTTTACAGGTATAAAAAAAACTGAATCTACACTTTATCACAGCTTTTATCCCCCGGGTTTTCAACATCTTCTTAAGGCACAGGCAATTTTTGATGGGATTTTTGCGGCGATTTTGGATCGAAATCGGCGTTTGTTTACATGCGTGCATGATTTAATGCCGCCACATCGCGCGAGAAAAATTGCAACAAAAATCGCCTGTGTGAACAGGCCTTTGAACTCTGTAAACAAATAAACAAAGTAAACCGCAAAATTCAAATTAATCATCACTTACCTTCAAAGGGCGAATTTAAACTTAGGGAAAAACAAACTACAAAATTGTGCGTGCCACTAAAAGATTTTCAGAACAAAGGGACCAATTGAGGTAGGAGTGCAGACCAAGATTGCATTATGGACCTAGTAAGAAAAGTACTGACATGACTTACGCCCGATTGCGTTTTTGTTCTGACAGCCTTTTTTGCAATTGTTACAAATGATTTGATCGAATTATACGACAACACACGCAATCGATCGTCCATACTCAGACTCGCTGTAAACCTTGGGGCCGCAATCTAAGGGGAGAACAAATGAAAAACAAGGAAAATGAATCAATGAAAGAAAAATCAAAGTCAGTATAACAGAAAGGAGATGAAAATAATAAAAACCGCGCTTGAAACAACATATAATAAAATAAAAAGCGTCGTAATCAAAAGAAAATGAAAAGTTTCCATACTTCATTACGACGGCCGTTATGATTATGACTATGACTACGATTATGACGCCGTGTGAACCAGGCTTAAAGTCACTGAGAGCCATTTTCTAGGGACAATGTGTGAGGTCTATGCAGTACGATATACAGCTATTTCAAAAAAGGTTGGTGAAGGTTTTGTTGCATGTTGCTTACCAAGCTTGAAATGTATTATATTCATGTGCAAATAATGTCAGAATTAGAAAATATGTTGGAAAAACCAGCAGGCAGAGTTTGTGAAGTACCATATTGTTGTGACCTTTCGCTGCTTGAATTCACCTCTACCATAGTGCATTTGGGGCTTGGTATGCAACAAGCAACAAAACCTTCACCAACCTTTTTTGAAATAGCTGTATTAAATGGTGCTATAGCGCATAACATAATGAAACTTAGCAGAGTATTAAACTTTGCGGAAGCAGGTATGATACTAGAGTGTTACGTTATTGGACCAAGGGTTTGATATAGAGGTGTTTCATGATTAAGGACAAGAACCATGCAATGTTTCGCATGGAAATATATTTTCTACCCCCACCCCACCCCCACCCCCCAATTTATGTCTGCCGTTAAACCCCTTTGACTGATACTTTTTACATCGATAAGGGGTGGAGACTAAAATTCTTCAATAGAAGACCTTCCATGAATATCAACTATCAGGAAAGCATTGCAAAGTAATGTGTGTCAAGGTAAGGCCCGGTTCATACGTCAATCTTCACATGAACCTAACGCATTGAAACAATGGATAATAAGACGGTCTTCTTTCGTGTCATTAGTAGTGACCTTCAGATTCGACTACAAGTACGAGAACGAGTGCGAGTACGAGTTTTAAACTCTCAAAGATTGGCACTATAATTTCGTAGCCGTGGTGGAGTACGTAGATTGAAACTTAAGATTGTTAAAAATAGGAAATCGAATACGATTCATTATTAAGCACGAGCACAGGGCCAATTTCAAAACTCGTACTCGTACTCGTTCTCGTATTCGTAGTCGAATCTGAAGGTCGCTAGTTTCGGCTCACGAGAAGATCGACGTTTGCACTGGGGCTCTAGATTGATAGAATGAGCGATGATCTGGTCTGATCATGAATCATCAGTAAAATCGTTCAAAGCGCACACCTATAGCTGTTATCGGTTTTACGGCATCTAGAATAAAAAAAGTGCTGCGCTGTCTGTACTTTGTCTTCAGTTTTTCTTAGTGGTGATGTGAGCTGGGTAGCGACAGTTTGGCACCTAGAGTAAGCGAGCAACCTTCCAAGGAGAGAATCAAGGGGCACCAGCGCTGTCCTATTGATAGCCTGTTTTTCACTTGCGATGGAATCGGAGTCGGAAGCAGTTCATTTGTGACTAATTGCAACTACGAAAACCGCTGGTCATAAGCGTAAGCAAAAGCAAAACTTCCGCTCCTGACGAGCTTCCGACTCCGGTTCCGACTCCCGGCCGTTTTCTTTTCACTACATCATAAGCTGCTTTCGACTCCGACGCAAGTGAAAAACATGCTTTAGAGACATGGTTCGCGCGAAGAAAAGGGAAATATGTAATAAGTGGCAAAAAAAAAAAAAAAAAAAAAAAAAAAAAAAAAAAAAAAACACGCTAGTTTTTAAGGACACCAAACTGAAATTAGGAGTGCTATGGGCAAAAAGTGTCACTAGAATAAACTGTGGTAAAAATGTGCCGGGTAGAATAAACTAATATTAGAATATTAATAATAATAAAAATTTTTATATAATTTATATTCGTCTATAAATTGCACCAGAACATGTCTAAAATAATGCCAAAAATATCCCTTTGTCTGAGATCTGTACGGGTATGTCGAGGTGAAATCAAATAATTGATAGAATACAAAGAATTCTCCTTGAATATCGAAAGTGGGTTATTGGGCAATTAAGTTTCAGGCGTTAAACCACTGTCTTTATGTTCTTGTAGGGTAATGATGAGTTGTGGGACGAGTTGTGGCATACTGGGAATAAAGTTTGGCACATTAAATACAAGGTGTCATCTGGTATATATAGGTTGGGTGTGGGGACCACGGGGCAGTGGCTGGGTGTGGTTGATGTCTACTACAAATGCAAATGAACAATGAACAACTTATTTAGGCTAACCATGATCACAAATGGCACTAATTATAACGATGATTATATTTAAATGACTCTTATTTACTAAAGCTGGTGCTTATTGGAAGTCAATGCAAACACAACAAAGTAAATGCACATGTTGGAAAAACATGACAATTGTCAAATATCTAAAATAATTAATGTTTATGGGAAGAATGCACTTTAATTGTTGTATTTGAAATGTTGTGTTTGCTGAGACCTGTTCAATGGTGACTCGCCTATATATCTGTACTCTAATATATTGCCTTAATATATTGGCATGTTCAAACTCCGTGTGTGTACATTTACACTAATACATATGAAATATTACAAGCTCTAAGAGACCTAATTCATTATTTAGAGTGATTTTATCCTTGAAATAAAAAAACTATTGTCAATGTGTGATAGTCAAATGGAAATGACAACTACTAACTATTTCAAGGGCTAAGCAAAACCACTCTAAACAAGCACTTTTCTGAAATTAATAAAATGTTTTTGGGATGACTTGCCTTTGACATGCTAGATCAAGGGGATTGTTTGAATGATTTCAAGGACTTCACTATATGGTGTATCATCCCAACAACATTCATTCTTATTCTGTAATCTAATTTGAAGGCATGACTCCTATTTGAAAGGGGTGGGGATGCTTGTCGTACCTTTTAGGGGTAAGTTTTCGTTATATGGTATACCTTTTAGGGTGTTTAAAAGAAGAACTAAGTAAAATGCTGTAAAATTAGCTTCGCTTGTTACCATGGTAGGTGTGAAACTTGCAGTTATGACTACGAGAAAGAGGATTGTGGTACCTTTTAGGGATCTATTTTCAAAATTTCTGACAAGAATCCCCACCTTTCTATATATGGGAGTCCCCCCCCCCCCCCAGGCTTAGTCCATCCCAAAGATTTAAATCAATTTCAATCTGTTCTCTTTTTCAAGGACCTCTTGCTGTCTTACAACAGAAAGAACTACACAAAACAAGCCAATTATTATGAATGCAATCCCCCAAGTCTCCCAAACACATCCTCCTCCTTTGAGCTTCATCCAATATCCATGGGATTCATGGTATGCAAGGGAAAGCAAGATGGCATTTTCAGTTCGCCTCGCAAATATGTGCTCCAACCTTTGAATTGAGTCATAATGTTATACCAAAGCCCAAAGTTTCTTTCAACAAAAGAATTTGAAAACAAAACCCTATAAAATGAAGTGAAGTTCTGAAATCTTAATGGCAAACTCGAATACATCATTTCATGTTTTCCCCACACCTCCAAGTTAAAGACCAAGATGGGCCCTATATAATAGTTATTTTTAATAATTATGAAAAGGAGGCACTTCAGGGATGAGGGAGAAAGTGCTCATTTGTACAACTACTGTAGGGAGTTGGGCTATAAATTGCTGAATGGATCACAAGGTTTGCAATGGGTTTTGACAGTACAAAATATGTTGTTACCATGGACCTTTCTCACTAGATGGCCAAGTTTTATTTCTATGTGAAGAAATGCCTTTAATGGCCAAAGTGATGTCATGCTCGCCCTGACACTTTTGAATGCCCAGTTGACTACTTGTCAGAAAGCTATTATTCCAATCTGCAGTATGTGGCTGCTGCATGAGGAAGGCCCATTGTGAAACACATCTACATTACTGCTGTTTTCATTGCTATCTGCTGATCGAGACAACAGTCGTGACAGGGAGATCAGGCAAATACGACCACTGCAGCTGTCATTTGAACAAATTTTTTGGTAACTCTAACATAGTGTCACTCTAATTCCAGTGTATTGCCCGATTTCCATTTTCCACTGTTGTGCAGATCAGTGTGTAGCAATGAAAACATTGGTAAGTAATGGCACCTGATGAACATATTCTTTTAATTTTAATATTAACCTCATTTTCTTAAAATTTCATGTCTCAACCAAAAAATAATGAGAAATTCTTGTACTAAATGCACCCTAATCAAAATTATCTTGGATGCAATTCTAACATGAAACACTAAAGAAATTACACTTTTTCTCGATGGAATTTGTGGCATTTTTTGTGTGTTCATTTTAGCCTTGCATTCAAGATAATTCTAAGAAGGGTGCATTAATGTTCAAGCCTCATCCAGAACGTTTCTGAGATAAGATGCTTAATGAAACATATGTACTCCTACTTCTTATACTTGGGCTAGACATTTGAAATCCCAAGAAAATCCGGTTCATATTTCAATGGAAAAGAAATGATGTTTAGAAATATTCTTCTTAACATGTTTAGTTAAATTTACACACAATTATTGAAGAATTAAGAAGTCTGTACAGAAATATCAAAAACGAAAATTACTTAATATCATCTTTAAGAACATTTTGCAGTTTGATCAACTTCATTCATTTTTTTTATTTTCTGTAGAGACTTACTTCAATCAACACTAAAAATAATATTATGAAAAATAATTTAAAAAAAACATATACATCAGCTTTAATAGCAATAATATTAGTAAACTTTGGCTTTTAAAGAAATTATACTTAAAAAGCTAATGAATCCAACATAATTATATTATAATCAACTATGTGTAATAATGATGATAAATGCAATGACATGGATTGGGTCTTAGGATTATAAAACGATAAACCAGACAGTCTACAAACCCTTTTGCTTACAGTTCTGCATGTGTTATGCCAATATCAAGTCAGACTGTAGTGCCAAATGAACTAGTTCACTCGTAGCGGCAGACTCTTGATGATGTACGGTAACTCATGGATATTCATTAAGTATTACCAGAAAATCCTGCCATTGCAACAGCTGGATACACTTGTAGCTCAGAATCTAGGACGTTTGTTGGCTTCATAGAATTCTCCCATACCTTGTAAGGGTTGGGGTTGATTCAGATATGACTGATCAGTTAAATGCTGGTCAGGAGGTCTCTTTTGACCATGCTGGTTGGGATCATTTGGAGTTGTCTACAAAAACACACCAGTATATTTTTTATCAATAATATACTGTATTAAGGAAGAAGAGTTTCCTTCTCACACACAGGTTTTCAACTGATCACAATTTATTTCTCTGGACTAACATCAATTTTGGAAAGTCCCCCTTTTCATTTATTCATGTTTCCATTGATTATTTCTGATATTGATACCCTAAAATTTTCGGGATCAAACACCAAAATACCCCTCCCAAGGAAGATAGCTTTGTTCATATTGTAACAATCATCAATGAAGACACTGAGCTAAATTCAATTACCAAAGTTATTATAAAGTATACCTGAGTATTGTACATAACTGGCGCAGCTGAATGTTGTGGTATTGGTGAAGGAGTTGATGTATTTGAAGTCATTTGAAGCTGGCAAAGAAAAAAAAGCGGTGATAAAGATTGAAAGATTCCATGAGGTTATAAAAAACTGTAAATAACTGGTTTCTATGCTTCATTTATCCTTGAGTTGAAAACTGCAATATTATTATGAATTTCTCCATGTTTACTATGGATCCCAGCAACCTGTGACAGTACATCAAAAATTCATGTCGCTATCACGCCCACAGTTGTCTACTGACATGCCCACTTTGTGTTTTCACTGTACCAGAATTTGAGTAGCTTGTTGTTTTACTTTAAGTGTGAGGTTTGTCTTTGGATGAAGCATTACTGATAGAAGTATGGTCATGGAAAGATACAAATTCAAAGTCAAATAATTTTAATAAACAACACTACTAACTACTAACAGTGTGCCATAGAAGCCAAATGTGTAAAACTGTGTTTGTCTGCTCAAGAGGTCGAAAAACCTAAACTTGAAGTCTTTGCTTGATAGAATCTCTAACAGGTTTGTGAGTCTCCATGGGGAAAAAGTGAACATAAAATATCTTGATAACTATTAATAAAACTTACAAAAATGGGCGTGTCAGCAGACAAACATGGGCATGGTAGGGACAAGAATTTTTGATTCACTGCCAAAGTTTGGTGGGATCTGTATTACAGTATTGGCAAACTGAATTGTTACTGAACTGTGCAATGTACCTGTTGTTGTTGTTGTTGTTGATAGCTGGGATCAAGTGTTTGAGCAAGTGGGTGAAAGTGTTGTGCTGGATTGAACATCTGCTGTTGTTCCTGTTGATGAAACTGACCATAACCAGGTTGTGGTTGAACTATGGGTTGCTGAACTGATCTCCATTGCTGTGCTGAAGTATCATGAAGTTGCTGCTCCTGTTGTATTACAGGTACTTGGTAACCTTGTCCAGACATTAGGGGTGTTGGCTGTTGTGTATTCCCTGCAGGATGCACCCATTGTGTCTCTGCAGCTGGTACCATGGGGCCCTATGAGAAAAGAGAGAAATTTTCTAAAAGATGTACAGCTCTAATAGCTGTTATTATGGACGCATGCAAATGAGATATTCTTACGTTTTAAGAATCATACAAGTGAGGCTATCGGCTATATGCATGCATCCATAATAACAGCTATAATTGCTTTCATCATGCCAATGAGCACATTCATTCCTACCTGTTGGAACATCTGTTGAGAAGGTTGAACCACTTGTCCCAGTTGATTAGGATAGCCTGATAACTGTTGCTGGACAGGTTGTTGAAATGGTTGTTGCATAAGCTGTGCAGCCTGTGGAATTTCCTGTGACTGAAATGTGTGTCCAGTTTGTTGTTGTTGTTGTTGTTGTTGTTGTTGTTGTTGTTGTTGTTGTTGTTGTTGTTGTTGTTGTTGTTGTTGTTGTTGGGGTGGTGGTGGTTGTACTTGATCAGCCATGAATGGTATTCCAACTTGTTCTACTACAGGACCCTAAATTATAATAATTTTCTGGTAAAACTCTACGGCACTTACCAACAACAATTATTTGGCATGTAATCATGCAGACAGATTTTAGGACTGGTATGTATAATTTATAATAAGTTGAATTAACAAGTTATTAAAGAAACTTAAACACCATTTATGCCAACATTTATGCCCTTCTTGGTATTTAACTCTAACTTTACTTTCATTGGTTAAAATGTTTTCTCATTTCAGAGCATGTCATTCACTTGGATGTTGTTTCTTAGTAACTATTGAGAAGATACATGTAGCACAAAAACAATAATTAATTTCATTTCTAGTTCAACACATTAGCCTACTAGAAAACTCCAATAGAAGGGGTTGTTATCCAATCATACACATACATACTTGCTGCTGAAAGCCATAATTCTGGTACTGTATATTTGGATCCTGCTGAGTTGGTCCAACAGTTGCTCTTTGGGCAACAGATAACTGAGGTGCTGTTAACTGGGGTAGCGTCTGTTGCATTAATGGCTGAGGATGTGCCATTGGCTGTGAAGGGGGGACACCATACTGAAGTGTAACTGCTTGACCACCTTGTGCTTGGGAAGGAATGCTTTGTGTGCCATTGGATTGTGATATTTGGTGTCCACCTAAACAACAATAAAGCATACAAGCTGCTAACTAAAGTAACAAGGCACATAAAGAGTGCAATTCAACAGCAAGGAAGAACTAATAACATGTACTGTTGGTATTATCCAATGCATGTGATAGAGTACAGTGTAAAAATAGTGTGGAATGTTTTCACTCTTATCACTTCCATTTTATAAATAAGGGGGGAGGTGAGAAACAATAGAAAGAGAAAAGGAAAATGATATAGGCAGTACTCTACATTACAAATAATTACTGAATTAAGGTAAGCCTGTCGATATATTATATTTTTAGAAGTTCATATACTTCTGTTCAAGAATAACATTTACCTGGTGGATTCTGATTTGTTACTGCCATCAAAGGAGTTGGTCCACCTGGACAACATGGCATTTGTTCTGGCACTTGTTGTGGTAAAAATGTTTTAACTGGAGACTGAATCAAAAGAAATGTATGCTTAGTGCTCTAATAAACTAACATCTAAATATCAATTGTAAATACAGTGTGCCGGTATGTAGGAATAAATTCAAGCAAATGCAAATGTGCAAGAATAAATTCAAACAAAAACAGGCTAAAGGAAGAAGGAGGGATGTTTGGGAGGGGGAGAGGGGTAGTTTAAGGGGTGTGTAATTTTTTAATTACTGTATAATGAATGGCATGATATATATATAATTAAAAAAAAGATGTTATTGAGTGAAGGCAACATTATGAAACATGACCTCATGTATCGGGATTTTGCTGCACAGTGCTCCATTCACTAATAAAGCACAGTTTTTGACCAATCAGAGCGTGCGTTGTATCTCAGTAATTATAAGATAATTCAAGAAATCTGTTGAGCCTGTTGAAATTTGGATCACATAATAATTATTATGATTATTAATATTATTTAAATATTAATTTTGCCATTTTAAACAGTCAAAAAGTGAATTCTGTAAGACTGAATATGATGACTGGTACTAGGTACTGTACCATATACAATACCTGATTGGTTTGAAAAACACCAGCAGGTTGCCTGAGTTGATGCCCTTGTTGTGGTACTGGTCCACTGACTGGTCTAGGCATCTGATACTCAGACCGTTGAGCATTCCCTGGTCCCACTAAACCCACTGGTCCAGATGGTCCTACTTGCTGGCCATGTCTATCAAAACTAGCTTCCACACCAGGGACTACATGTCCATCGCCTGGTTGTCCCCCAACATTTGGGCCTCCAATTGGTTGCCCAAGTAAAGGTTTTGGGGCTATAACTGGTGGTCCCTGAGCTTCTGCAACTCTAAAGTTTTGTAGCAATGGCTGTGGAGGTGCTTGTTGCATCTGCAGGGGCTGTTGTGGGTTATTTTGGGCATGTGGTGACACTAGCTGCTGTTGCTGCTGTTGCTGTATATATGGTTGGAGTTGTATCTGGGACTGCATTAGTGCTTGGAGTGGTTGTTGTTGAGGTTGCAATTGGTTAACTAGTTGTATACCCATGCCTCCTGGTGGTGCCTGTTCCATTTGGGGTGCAAATGCCTGGTTTGTTTCTAGTCTCTAAAAAGAATACAATCATACAGTTACACCGATTTCAATAAGGGTTGTTGCAGCCGAAAGCAACAAGCAACAAGCCAAGACCACATGCAAACAGTGCTTTAATTATTAGCTGGAGATTTGGGACAACACTTAATGAATTGAAAGAGTTGCAGCCTACAGTGTACCATTACAAAATAATGGCATCTAAATGATGAATATATGGAGTAAAATACAAAATATGTTCTTTGCCGTCTCGTGTTGTCGCTCATTGCTTGCAGCTACTGTAAGAAAACAGTTTTTGAAATAGGTGTATATGGCATTAAATAAGGGTATAGCCACAAGCATATCAAAATACTCAATAAAATACAATAAAATTATTGTATTATACATTAATTTTGTGAAAAAAAATTCATTCCTAAAGCGACTTAATGTCACATAATACAGTTAGCTGTACCGGTAAGTAAAAAAATTAAATGGGGAAAATGGGGAAAGGGATGTCTGAACAAAATATCAATTTCCAGGTGATGTGGAAATTAAATAAATATTCTTTAAAATCAGAACATTTTAAAGCCTTTAACCCTTGACTAAATGATATTTTTTACATTGTCCTTGTTCATTCCTGTTCATCATTGAAGGACTGGATGCACAAAGATGCATGGGATTGGTTCTTTTTTGAAAACATGATTTGCAATCTGGTTGCCTAATTTTCAGGACTCAGGTCACCTGAGCTACCCACATCTCTAATACCAGTATGGTGTTTTGGATGATATCACAGTAGTTGTAAAACCAATAAGTAATAAAAAAGGTCAAACCAACCTCTTCAGATGGTTGTTGTGCAAAGACAATTCCATTGCTATTCAAGTCCATTAGTGGTCTTACTGGACTATTTCTAAAGATAGCAAATCTTGGATCAACAGTGGCAGCCATTCCTCTTGGACAAAACCCTCTTGGTCCTCCTTGCCTTGGACCTACAGTAAGCAAAATATTTGAAAAACAAAATTATAACATTTCTTGTTGTTATTTTTTTGAATAATAAAAGGTGTTTTTCTTAATGAAAAACAAAAAATACAAATATTTCACAGTTAATAACAGTACAGGGTACATGTACAGTACTGTTTGTCAAATGTTACATGATTGTTCATTCTTTAGTTAATTAATTTTGATGATTTCATATTGTTGCTAAAAACCAATTGGATAGCAGCAATCAACAAAACAGCCATTTTTTTTTTTTTTGGTGTTCCAAAAATGTTTAAAGTTTTTTTCGTTATACAGTAATTTTGGACATTTCTCCAGGTTTTTTTATTTTAAAAGTTGTTCTGTTTCCTAGCGAAAATTTTAGACTGGTATTTAGGTCAACTTGATCAAAATTGTTTAAGCTGGAATTTTTCATTTAATAAAGGTGTGTTTTTTTTTACGGGTATATTTAGCTTTCAGAAAACGTATACTTTTATATAAATAAATAATATTGAAAAGGCAGCGCGAAATTTTGGTCACGAGTAAAGTAATCTCAAAGGCCTCAAACATATCCTGATACCTTAAGGTGTGTTTTTTTGCGGGTGGTTTTGGGCATCGTAGGATATGGATATACAGACCTGGTCCTCTAAGTGGAATGTCAGCCATAAGTGGACGTGGTCCTCGGACTAGAGGATCTCCCATAAGAGGCCTTTGGGGTGGACCCCCCATTCTTGCACCAGCTTCTCTTATCAATGGCCTTACAAGCATTCCTGCCCTTGGACTGCAAACCTGCTAAAATGAGAATAAATACCCTAAGCTTGTGAATATAAACAAACAAGATACCTATATTTAATAAAAGGGTAAAGATTAATTCAAGCACACATATTCACTAGTTTGCATGTACCTGTGCGGGAGACCCTTGCGAAATCAAAGGGCCGGGAAATCTAGCTGCAGGTCCTCTGACTTCAATACTCTGCATATGTGGACTGCGGACCATCAGAGGCCTTGCCATTAACGGGTGTGGTGCTGATGGTGGTATGGGTTGAGCTGACCACTGAGGTACCATTCCTCTAATGTTAGCTGCTCCAGCTTGTATCAAAGGTATTTGATTCACGACCTGTACGAAATGAAGTTTAAAACTTTGTTATCCCATTTTGAAGCATTACAGAGAAAGAGTGCAGTGCACTGGAGACCTGGGGGAGGGGTGGGAGTATTAGGAGTGGCCCAGCGATATAACTGTAGATGTGCCATTGGAATCTGAAAACCCTGCCCCTATCTAAGCCAATAATATAATAAAAAAATATACTATGTTTACCATTTTCAAGGCACAACACTATATCATAAACCTATCCAAGACCAAGGCAGAGGACTTTTAGATGGTGTCAAAAAAAATCAGTTTTGACAAAAAGTCAAAATTGAACACCTTACAGGTATCATCTACATGTAAGATTTGAAAATGCTACTGCATTAGTCTCTAAGGAAAATCTTTTTGGTGCTGTTTAGTCAAGAATATATTTCCTACCTGAGAAACAGTGTTTGTGGATTGAAGGCCTAAAATACTGGCTCCTGTTCTTCCAGGAGTACCATAAGCAACTCGTATATTAGATCCTTCTATTTGAGCACCATTGTGAGCTTTTTGTCCTCTCTCAGCATCATCAGTAGTTGCATAGTCCACAAAAGCAAACCCTCTTGATGCCCCTGTTTGATGATTCACTGCCACCTGTATCATAAAAAAAAAACCACATTGGACATCAATTGAAACATTTCTATTATTTCTTGTATCGGGACTCCTCTTATAAGAGATTAAAACTAAGGTCCTACTATAGCCCTGGCGACAGAGCAGAAAAAGACATTTCTGGCCTCTCGTTATATAATTATGTTTTTAAGCTCTATTTTGTTAACACGCTCTATTTAGGTCAAAGAACAAAATATGAAATGCGACCAAATTAAATTAAATTTAAATTTAGTGAATGCGGTTTAGAGATATAATGCCTTGTACATTGGGAGAGGTGATATTTTGATCATCAAAAACCTGACATTTCCATAAATATCTCCAAGTAACTTTACTCTAGTTCCACATGATTTGGTCACAAATTTGGATCAACAGTGACAAAAATGAAATGCTTATAGTTTTGCTATATCACTGCCACTTAAATAAAAAAATTGTGAAAGTACATGTATATATAGCCCCGGCCAATATTTTGATCTTCAAAGGTTTTCAAGAAATGCAGGATTAGAAGTACAGTGAAAAGAAAGGAAAAAAAAATTAAGGAAAAAATAAAAGAAAAATGAAACTTTTGATGCATGATTCCCTGCTAACAGGGTCTATTTTTTTTATGCAAATAGGATGTACGGTAGGATATTTGTCTTGCATATGCGGGGTGGGGTTGGGGGATAACTTTACAACTTGTCAAATACTCCACATGATCTTAACATCTGCATCATAATCATTCATCCACAAGATTTTGACAGCTCAGCTGCCGCATCAAATTACATTTGGCTTGCTCATGCACATAGTGTGTAATCCAGTTAAAAACCAGTAATAAATTTAAACTACCATAGTTTTGTTTGTATACAATCATGGACAGCAGTATATCAAAAGAGGCATCCTAGATGTAAATCAGAAAAGTCCCTCCTCCCTGCCTAAAGAAGAGAGAGAATGAGAGGAGATTCGCAGGAAGGTGGTAATATTTACCTGAGCAAACGTTACAGTTCCTGTTCTGCTAAATATTTCTCTGAGTACTTTTCCATTAGTGAAATCCCTTGGAAGCTTATCAACAAAAAGAGTCTTGGAATGCAAGTCCTCATATGTAGTAAGATTAGGCTCAGCAAAGTCAACTCTTAATATACGACCACCAATATATTTTGATCCTGTATTCATTAAACTCTGCTTGGCCTGTCCTGCCAACTCTTTATTGGAATAATCTACAAAACCATATCCCTTGCTTTCACCAGTGACTTCACTTCGCACAAGAAATATCCTCTCAACTGAACCATACTGGTTCATAAGTGCCTCAAACTGTTCCTCACTAAATTCAAATGGTAGATTTCCAACAAACAGCAAGCTATCTGGTTGGATAAATTCAGCCTTGAGGACATGACCATTGAATGTTTTGTTGGTAAGACCTTGAATTGCATCTTCTGCTTGGTCTGCATTGCTGAATGATATTGTTACTATCAGAGGTAAATGAAGAAAAATATTAATGCAAAACAAATAATAATAATAAATCACTTTTTTTACATTGAGTGGGATACAAATTCTAGAATACTGGTTTCCAATTTGGCCCACTGTCACTCACACACACTAGTCCTACATTACTGTAGATACTTTACTATATACGACAAATGCAATAATGGCCACCACTTGATTATCATAATTTTTTAAATTTATATTGAAAGTATAGATTATATATTTCTGCTTGCTCTTCCTGATGTCGGTGCTCATTTTTAAAGAATTTTTAGTTTTTATTTCTGAAAGTCAATAGCGGCCGTTATTGCATTCAGCATATGCATACAACTTAACTCACATACTGGCACAAAAGAGAACAAATCAAACAAAATCTCACATATGATCCAACAATGAAATGGAGCACATAGTGAATAAAAGTAAAAGGGCTGTGGTCACACAGAGGCATTTAACTACATATCTGACTTCTGTCAGCACTCATTGATTAATGGGTATACATTTACAATTGCCAATGAGTGTTTGGTACCTTTGAAGGGGGGGGGGGGGGGAGGGGTCATTAGTTGTCATGCCCACATGGACAGCACTCAGGTACCTTTTAGGGGTCATTTTCAAAATTTCCAATGAGTATCCCCAACCCTTGATATGTACAGTATGAGACCCTCCCTGGAACACATACAATACAGAGCTAATACTTAAGTAACACTATAAGTTAGAACACTTTGTTAGAACAAACAAAAATCAACAAACCTGCATTTTTCTCAAATTTTACATCATCCACATCACAGCCTTGTAAAAGCTTTCCCTTAAATTCCTACAAAATGAAAATATTTAAGAGTTACAGAGTTACATGGACAGACTATGGGGGTTTTGTCTTGGAAATTTCAAATTCAATTTGTTGACAATTCTATATATAAATATTTGGAGCGTGAATTTCAATGAGTGGTCAATGCTTAACACTTGCATATCAAGTTGTGGATGTACACAGTAGTTACTATACATTAAATGAAGGACACAGCAATATAAATACACTGTAAGCTTGTTTGCTTCATCCATGCTGTGGGAAGCACAGGTGACGTAGTGGTGAGAGCGCTCGCCTCTTATCCACGTGACACCTGTTCGAGTCTCGCCAGGCTCGGTATTGTATGTGAGTAGAGTTGCTTGTTGGTTCTTTCCTATGCTTTGAGGGTTTTTCCTCTATCCACAAAAATCAACTTCTAAATTTAAATTTGATCTTTGGCTTTTCACATGGTTTGGAGCCCAGCTATGTTGTGATTGTCCCACGCTGTCAGGGACCGCAGAGCATGATTTTAATTGTAGCCCCCAGCCCCCCCCCCCCCTGCTCAGCGGTCCCTGGCTGTGACACAACAGCTAAATCTTAATCGATTCATCCATTTTCTTTTTATAGTTGTTATTCATTTTGTTCTGTAACTTGCATTTGTCATAACTTACAGCCATTAATTAATACACTATCAGTACACTCATTTGAACTTTTACCATAAGAATTAGCGTGCAAATGAATCCCATTAAGGCAACTCTCCAGTCAAGCTACAGCTACTTATACCTGTAGTATACAGTGACGTCTAGAGAATGTTGTGTAACATTGAGTTACTGCAGCTGCTAGCTATACTAGCGGGCTGGGATAAGGTCAAGTTTCCAAAAAGAACCCCTTTCATTACCAACCAAATAAGTATTACTGTATATTCAATATATTTCACATCCTGCTCGTGCCGATCGTGCCAGTATGATACAGCTGTACAGTATTTCAACGTTTGGAGTTTACAAGTTTGTAAAATGTCATAAGCTTACATGTGGCTTGAATAAATTAACTTACTCACCTGTATATCAAATACTTCTGGAACATTACTTATGACAACTTTTCTTCGTTTATTAAACTGCTGCTTGGAAAGGGCGAGTTTATTGAATGTGATCGGATTTATCAATGGACCAGCGCTGGACGTGCTGCCATTTTCCATGGCATTTTATGGATATGACTTTGATAAAATCACGTAAGATTAGAAAATAATTTAACAAACGTAAAGTCCATCAGAGACCCGCAGATATTGAAGATACTGAGTTGGAGGATATTTCTGACTACCTTGAGGGGGAAAACATGGCTCTTTTAGGGTAGAATGGAATACATCTTGAGACAAACACAAGCTTTTGATACCCCGTCTCCTACATCCGGGTACTGACTCCACATGGTGGAGAAAGACTAAGACTAGTCGACATGAAAACCACAGGAAACCCGCACTCCTAGAACTAATATTACTGGTTGTGTGTGCCAAAAGACCCAAAACAACGAGATATGGTGATTCTTATATTTAATTCTCAAATCTTTTTAAATTTATTATATTTTTATTTTTGCTAATTCATAGATGAATATGTTTCGACTTTTGATAGTGCTGAGACCTGGCGGAGCTCTTCAAAGAACCTCAGCAGTGCAAGGGAGCGCTCGACCCCAAAGCCCTACCATTCTTACTGCGCATGCTTGACGAAATGTCAGAGACTCTGGGAAACCTGGAATTTAATGAGCTCTGATTGATCAAAATATTTGTTGCAATAATTGATTGAAAACCTGCTCTAGCTAGCAATTACCTACCAGATTACAAGAGCCCAGCTTGCAATAATGGATAACAATTGCCTTGATAGGAGATAAAATGGTAGCTTGATTAAGCCGCGGCTACACGAGCGATTTTTTGCTTGCACAGGCGACGCGATTCCTTAAAATCACCTACGCGCTGTGGTGGCTAGACGAGCGACAAATGCTGGCCATAACGGCCAACATTTCTAAAAGAAACGAAGCCTTGTTTTGGTTCTTGCACTTCATTAGATAGATAAGCTTTTGTTGCGTCGCCTGTGCAAGAACAAAATCGCTCGTGTAGCCGCGGCTTAATTATGGCCAAATAGCTATAGCTAGCCACTTTTGATATTCTGGTTGAATGACCATTCACAAAGCAATTCAAAATGAGGCTCCGGGGAAACAAAAGAATATATTAGATTACTCCATTGTTTCCCCGGAGTCTCGTCTTGAATTGCTTTGTGCTTGATCACTCAACCAGAATATCGAAATTGGGCTATTGTACTTATCCCAAAAATGTTTTCCTTGCATGCATATATGCTTATCGTCCTGGACCAGAATATAATTTAAATAGGATATGACTTATATCCCATTTGCCATTTGTATCATTATCTTCCTTAATTTAATATTAGCCTGACTTAGGGGTTGACTTTATATGGGGATTTAGTTCCTCTCTGTCAACAACCTTTTTGCACCTTGCAACTCTTTTTGCAAATAAAGTTGTCATAAACTTGAATAAACTCCCTGCCAATAAAATAATGCCACTCCTCAAAATTATACTTGAAACCTAGCTAAAAGACTAAAATCCAAAATGTGTTAAATGCAGGAATGTCCAAAAAATACAGGAGCCATGCATGCATGGTTATAATAGTGATATAATATATATATATATAGAAAATTTGCAGGCCAGGTGTTACCTGTCACCTAGGAGTGCAGAGCACACTAAAAAGTGAGGGAGCTACGATAAGAAAATATGAGAGACTAGTAAAAGGGAAAAAGTGTGAGCCTCCTAGCCCCTCTGTGGTCCCTGGTCACTAATATATGCATATTTAGTAAAATTCTACTACTATACTATTGCAAATCCTGCATTCTGATTGGCTAACGTACTCACTATCTATCAGCCGATAGATAGTGGGTAGAGAAAGCCGGCTTTGTTTTGAAAAAAATGGCGGCTTTCCTTTCGCGATTTTGTGAAGTTTCGTAAAAAAAACCTCTTGTTTGCAATTGTATAGTTTCGTTGAGAATTTTACTAAAACAATTAGAAGACTCACTCTCAATTTCTATCGGCTTTGATAGTTGACTCGGGGCCGGAGCCCCTCATCAACTATCAGCCGATAGAAATCTCCAGTTTGTCTTCTAATTGTTAAATATATATATATTATATATATATATGCATATAATAGTGACCAGGGACCAAGTCTCTCATATTTTCTAATCATAGCTCCCTCACTTTTTAGGGTCCTCTGCAGTCCTAGGTGACAGGTCACACCTTGCCTGCAATTGTTCTCCCCCCAAAAATTCATTGCCCAATTAATCCCTAAATTATACCTATCCCTATTAGTCTTCTGAATCAATAAAAATATAGTAATATATAGTAAAAAATATTTTTATTGTAATAAGTGCTAACAGGACAATTAGAATTTCATATTTTGAAAAACTAGCTAATAAATGAATTCGAACCCACCTGCAATTTACAGAAATTGTTGCATGAAAACCTTTATGATAAAGGGTGGATCCAGGGGGTGTCCATTGGTGTACCACACACCTCCCCCCCCCCACCCCCAAATAAATCTAAGTAAAAATTAAATAAGTCAGATCAGGATTATTGGTGACATCACTATATTAATTGTCACTTTTTCATTTTGGACACCCTGTGGGCAAATTTCTGGATCCACCCCTGATGAATATCTCTATTGCATGTGCAAAAATGTATATATCTTCACTCTCCAATATATTATGGATGAAATAATTGCATGCAGTTATGGTTCAGCTAATTATTTCCTTATATACCTTCTTTAGACCAATAAAACTAAGTCTAATAAAGTGTAATGTGAAAATGTTCATGGTTGTGTAACTCTAGTAGAGCATTATTATGTACAATAAGGGTAAATACATGCAGTTCAAAAATTAGAAACATTCTAGGAACCACATAGTAATCATGACACACAATAAAATTAACAAACTCTATGTACATGACAAAATAATGAATGCATGATTTTTGTTATGAAATTCATTTTAAAAACAACATTTACAATGATATTGCAATGTTATTTTATGCATGATTCCTAATGTTATTGATAACTTATAAAAATACATAAACTTACATCCCCTTCATTCTATGTACATGTATATTCAATGATTATTCCAGGTACCCAAGTATATATTCATTGCAAAGTTAGCTTAGAGTTTAACAATCTGAAGGAAAACATTAAAATAATGAGCAGATTGATTCATATTATAATATGATAAGCTAATATTGCATGCAAACATGCATTAACACTTAATTCATGAACTATTTTACCCCCAGGGACAAATCATAATCTTTGGATTTAGGGTTATGTCCTATTGTTCATTGATGTTCTTATCAACATAATGGCAGTCCGTATTTGATTAATAATGTATAGCTCTGGGAAATTTGCAATAACAGGAAAATCTGATTATTTTTCATTCATTACCATGAAGTCCTGGAACCATTGCTAACAGGAAACCTTATTTCATATCTTTTACCAAACAAAAATAAACTAAAATTCAAATATTGCTTTTCTAGAAATATTCCTAATCCTTGATATAATTGAAGAATACTTACTAACAATTTAAGAAAATATATAATTCATGAATTTAAGCAAACTATTCAATCTAGATAAACAATTCATTGTTTTCATCTCTGGTGTATCTATTATTTGAGGTTGCCATGGTAGCAAATTCAATGTGGTTTTACATAATTAGTGTTAAGGTAAACATTCCCATAACACTTTTGTCCAAAAAGAAGAAGCTAGATATTAAAAAGGAAAAAAGTGCTCGTATTTAATCACTTGCAGTTGTAATGGGCAAAATATTGGTTTGCTATATTTATTCCCAAGTTTTCAGTTGCTAAAAACAAGGGATGGAGTATGAAGTGCAAATATGGTATTGTCAAGTACACATGTACAATAAAATTAAATCCAAAAATCTGTAAAAATACCATGCTTTATAAATCGTATTTCTTATGTATGAGTCAATTCCAAAGTTGCCCATCCCCCCCCCGGGCAACCCCCCGGGCATTTGACTTTTTGGGAAAAAATTGGTCAAATTCCCCACCATCTGGGCAAATTGAATGGTCAAATGCCCCACTGTTGAGAGCCACTGAGTGGTCAAATGCCCGCCCCTCTGGTCTGATAAAATCAAAATTTACCTAGAGTAAAAAATATGCTTCAGCAAAATATCGACGTTTGTAGTCGTGAATTTGACCTTTTTGATGAAAAATGCCATTTTATAGTTAGAACTTTTTTGTCTTATTTGATTATCAATCTTTAACTAATGTGCTTCGATTCACGAGTGAATGCAGACCAAACGTACCTGTTTAATTCCTATAGATAGAAATGTGTACATTTTTATTAGGCATGGGCTACCTGTGGTAATTTTCAAGATGGCCGACAACTTGTCAAATGCCCGCCCGTTCGGGTAGCCATTCGGCTTCAAATTCCCCACTATAGGAACTCAAGTCTTGTCAAATGCCCGGGGTATGCCCGGGGGGGGGATGGGCATCTTAGGAATTGACTCATACATTAGACAGTTATATTGTGATTTCTCACACACACTTCACTTCGTATAGCATTCACTTTATAAATACAGATTTAGAGCCAAATCTTACATTGTGAAATGATTCTGACGGGAAAAAAGGATTAAGCAAATAATATGGGTCAAGCAATGAATAAATTTTGACAAACTCATAAATGTAAAACCTGAAGGCCACATTATTTGGGACCTGAGCAGTGTAAGATATGGGGTATTAAATAAAAGTATTGAAGAGATTAGGTCCCCACATGTTAAAAATAAGCCATTTCACAGATACCCAATGTTGCAATTTACGTGGTAAAAAAGAACGCTCTACAAAATCGAGCAAAACTTGGACTTGGGTTGAGGCTTATTCTGTCCCTCTATAGCTCTATTTCTGATATCAGGTGGACGATTATTGTAATGGCTTAATGAAGTCATAGTCGAAGACTTTCGCATTAGTTCTGATCTCCGTTTTTGAACACGATGAAGAACAATTCTGTAGGTCCCTGTAATACTCTCTCGTCTGTCCTGGTTTTTACTAATGATTTCAGATGGGATCCCAAGTTCTTGTAAGATTCGTAGTGCCTCAATTTCGTCTTCGTTACATGACTGTAAGTCAGTTGGAGGCACGAGAGTATATTTACTATCAGCTTCTGGAAAAATTTCACTTTCCAACCATTTGCAACGGCGAGTGTCTTCCATAGAAAAACGATCCGTTGGAACCGGACGTAATAAATTGCGTATAAGTTCGCGACAAGGTTCAGTGAGAAAATCGGGAAGATAATAAGTACCGTCTAGTATACATTTTTTGAGTTTTCCGACAGTTTCGGCTCTGAACGGCATAACTCCTGTTACCATGAAATACAACATGATCCCCAAAGCCCAAATATCTACGTATATACCAACATAGTTCTCGTCTTTAAAGAGTTCTGGGGCAGCGTAAGGCGGAGAACCACAAAACGTATTCAAAGGATTGTCTTTCGCTGAGGTCGTACTAAATCCGAAATCTCCAACTTTAACAAGATTAGGGCCAGCAATAAATACATTTTCTGCCTTGAGGTCCCGGTGGATTATGTTGTTATTATGCTGGAGGAGTAAAGAAAAGATAAAAGTTGTGTTACTGGATGAGAAATTGCTTTTAGTTAGCTGCGTTTAATAATAACAATCATATCTTGTCTGAGCTCCCTTCTAAACACCGAGTATGTTTACGCAGCGCTAGCTGTAAAGCTCCGGCCATTTAGCTAGAAAAGTGCTCGATCTTTTGAGAACTTTTCGAGAAATGATATTTCAAACAAACTCTTAGTATGTAAATAATGCGTGCAGTTTCAAAATAATGAGAAGGGTTTTAAAAGTTTGGCAATTAGGACACTCAACAACGCCAAACAATTATTTTTAATTTGTCTCTAGGCTTGAGGGAGACATGTGAACACACAGTAAGCACTAACTCAGAGGTTAGTATTCACATCAAATAATCACGGGCATGAAAATAAAGTAAACTACTGATCTTTTATGATTTCAGCTCACCATATGTTCTACTGCCGATTGAATCTGGCAAAAGATTTTCTTCGCAACCTTTTCCGGCAATTTCCCTTCATTAGATATCTTGGCGAAGAGCTCGCCACCACCAGCATACTCCATTACGATGTGAAGTTTTGGGAGAGTTTCTATCACTTCATAGATGCGAATGATATTCGGATGATGAAGCTTTTCCATAACGGATATTTCTCGTGAGAGTAATCTTTGAGTCTTTTGATCTAGTTTTGTTTTATCTAGGATTTTTACGGCAACCTTTTCTGCAAGAGAAGTTTTGGAATGTGTGTGTTTAATAACATGACAAGCGGCTAGCAACATCTACAAGTTACAAAAAAAATCCTATTTAGAACATATGTGTAGTACATTTACCTCGCGTTAAAGCGTGTATTCCCATCTTAACTTGACAAAAGTTTCCACTCCCAAGTTCGCCACGGATTCTGTAGAACCCAATCCGTTTTCCAAGGGCAATCTCTTGTCGATACTTGTCGTTGGAAGCTAGATCCCGAGTCAGCCTTTCGTACGAACTAAGTCGTTGCTGTGAGCTACTTTTACTCGGTTCTTCACCATTTTCATTGACGGTGTAGCCAGTCATATCTTTCCTGTTGTTATTAGCCACAGTCATAGCTGTTTTCGAGATGATTCTTCCATGTTTGCGCTTCGAAAGAAGAGCGATTCAACACAACACTACACAGACATAGCTGCTTTTATTCGATTCCAAGGTTCTGTTGTTGCTATGGCAACTTAGCACAAAGGTAGACCGCGCGTTAAATAAAATGGCTATTGCTCTTTATGACGTCACTTGAACATTTTTATTGCTGTTCATTATTGAGTGAGTGGGCTATAGTCTTCAATATTGTTCGTCTTATTTTAGTTAAAGCTAATAGCGCTGGAATGCAAGCAAGTGTAGTTCCGTACAACAAACCCCCCCGACTTGCCGGTTTACCTGACGGTGACGTGAAGTCGAAAGACATGATCGGGATGACGTCATACATGTCTCGGCGTTATATTGTTTGTTTTTAACAGCAAACAGTCTAAAATCTAAGTAGATTTTACTGACCAAATTTTCAGTGCTGCTGATCAGGGCTTTGATCACAAAAAATGTTACAATTGAAATAAAAAGTAGTTTGCGTGGGGGAACACCTCAGTCAATTCGTGAATCACACTGAAAAGTCTGGGAGGTATATTCCAACAAATTTCAAAAACATAATTTAATTCATAACTGTATTCCAAAACAGGAAAACAGTTTGCTGTAGTTTGAAATCGTTAACGTTCAAGACGCGCACGTCGGTTTATTAAACAATTTATGGGCATGATAATTATAGAGAATAAACATAAACTGATCTGATAATTACACATCAAAGTAAATATCTAAAAATAAAGCCAATATAAGTGGAACTCGGCTTCTTTTAAGCGGTCAAGGCTCTCGGAGACTAGTCAAGGGATCGCTTAAGAGAGGTTTTTTATAAAATAATATGGAAATGAAAACTGATTAAGTAAACAGAGGTGATGGCTTTGGTCTTGATCGAGGTTCAGTTCAGTTCCTAGCAGACAGATAGATAAACAGAGAGACCGACCGACCGACCGACCAACCCGGCCCGGCCTACTTTTTGGCAAATTTAGGGTAGAGCCACGCCCTCTCATTCTTTTTTTCGCCTTTTTATTTATTTATATATTTATATATTTTTGGCTTCGGCGATTTTTGGTGAGCAATTTTCTGGGATTTCATTACGGACCATGCAGCTTAATAGAGGGAGACCGCTTAATAAAGGGAGACCGCTTAACAGATGTTTAACTGTATAACTGGCGTACACTCAGGCCCGTAGCCAGGGGGGGGGGGGGGGGGGGTGTAAAAGGCCCGTATTTTCAGTGATACTCAAGGTCCAACATTTGGAGTGCAGTCGGTAAAGTGAAGGCTAATAAATTCTAACACTTAAACAGTGATAGTTAACAAAACTTTTCCAAGTGACTTTTCCATGGTCTGTACTCCTAGGGCCTATCGAACATAGAAATGACGCCAGAAATGATCCAAACTTTGCAGTGAAACCACTCGCTGCGCTCGTGGTTCCACTTGAGTTTGGATCATATCTGACGTCATTTCTATGTTCGATAGGAGTACAGACAATGGAAAAGTCACTTCGATTTGTTAAATTTAACGACTTGCCGATGAAGTAAACGTTTTATGGACAACATTTCGAGCTATAACTTGATCTTGAACTGCTGCTGAAACTTCACCTCCTTGCAGATCATTGCTTAAAGTTCCCTAAACGGCTAATCAATGGCTCTCGATTCAAAAACAATATTTCATTAGAGAAAATGTAATTCTACTGAAGCTGATGCAAGTTAATTATTCACACGGAACTGAGTATATATCTGATTAGTAACAGGAGGGGCCAGCTGAAACGAGATATTTACATAGCAACCCTACCTGTATCCCCGCTCACAGAACAGTACAGTACAGCCTCTGATGAGAAATTTCGCAAATTATTATGACGGCTTTTCGATAAGATAAAAACATGACCGACGGTCATTACTAGAAACAGTGGACTGAATGGGATTTACTGACAACTGACAATTGAAATCAGTACTCTAAAATTTAACTGACAACTGACAAGTCTAAAATTTCATTGACAAAAACGGCCTGAACTTTCGCAGCCTGAAATTTAACTTACAGCTGCGTAGACCTTTTAGAAATGTTCGTGATTGCGTGTAATTCCTCCTCACATAGGGCGCCCAGTGCTTTGTGGTTTTCTTGCTTTATACGAAGCAAGATAAAACGTTTCTGCATTTGTATTCATTTACATATAATCACATAACATTAGCTCTCTTTTGTTTACCCAGAACTTTTCCACTTTCCCTTTGCGATTTCCGCCGCTTGAAATAATAATCCTTTTTCAAGTGGAAAAACTCAATAGATAAAATTCAGCGCTAATGAGCTCGGGTGCGTCAGGCCAGTTTTTTAAGGACAAAAATACTTTATGATAGGAAAAAAATAGGGCTGTAGTGTCTGTGTACCAGAAACTACAGCCCAGAAACTACTTTGTGATCAAACATTATGCTAGCTGATTATTCATATCTGAAGTTAGTAGATCTAGAAGTTCTCAGTCTGTGTTTTCAAGGCTTTTTTTGTTATCGACGTTGTCCGCGACATATTAGAGCAACTTCTACGAAAGAAATGAATAAATTATTTATTATAGCAAATACTTGCGCCTTTAACGATATTTAAAAACTGAAACTGAACAAGTTTTTTTTGGGCTTTGAAACAGCTGATTTTACCACCGACTGACACTGATTATATACTCCGAGTGATTTCAAAATTAATCTTGTCTTGCAGAGAACCTGCATACACAGCTTTTTCAGAAAAGGTTGAATTGGTGAAGGTTTCGTTCAATGTTGCATGCTTGGTTCGTGTTGTTTACCAAGTTTGAAGTGTATTATGTTCCTACGTAAATAATGTCAGCACACAAGAAAACTTACCGGAAAAAACCTGCACACAAATTTTGTCTGCAAGATGCTTCACATCACCCATAGTTAATTTTGGGCTTGGTATGCAATATTCATGCAACAACTCCACGTGGGAAGAGAAACGTTGCGTGACGTCGTGACGACCCTAAGAACGTCTGCAAAGGAGGCTAGGGGAAAAGTGTCTTGAGACAGAAGTGAAATGAGTGATCACTGTGTTACATCTTCTTTAGATTCTCCTCCACACGGAACACACTATACATTTCACATCGACCATTGACACGCCTGTTTTCCGCGAAATGTAACAAAAAAAACAACAACTTTATCTTGGTTCTTAAGTTAATTTATTGTTATTTCAAAAGTTTTAAAAAATCCCTAAAACTCTTTCCATAGAAAAGAATGGAAAATCTCCAATCTTATACTCATGCCTCTACCAGCACGAAGTTATTTGATGGCAATGTTTCAGAGACAATTGGGTATGTGCTTGATAAAAATGTCATCAGGGAAATCATTACATCATCATTTTCAACTTGGAAGGTTAAAAGGAATTTTGGTGAAACAGGTAAGCCAATTACAGTGTGCAGTCTTTCGATATGGAATCAGTGCTTTGTCGTCTTCTACCCAAAACTGTTCTTCTTGAAACTTTCAAACTTCACGATCACCTTTCCAGACACTATTTTTTCAAACTTGACACTACCTTTAACGTTGACAGAACTAGAACCTGGAAGACCTACTGTTCAAAATGGCGCTCGTGCAATTCCACCTGCTGTTCATAGTTCAGGTTTCGCGCAATTCGAACTTTTGATTCTCAGTGGTGCGCGCATGTGCTTCAGCACTAGGTCTTGAGGTTTGGTCCTAAAAGTAAAAAGTAAATAATTCATAATTTTCTAATGAATTTACAAACCGTTTTGATTCTCAGTGGTGCGCGCATTTCTTGTTCTGTTTTCATACCTCCCACATGGAATAAAGCAAGTATAGGAAAGTAGTCATCAAGAGAATTATTTGTTTTCCGCTGATCATAGTAAGGGGTTAATCTTAAACGGTTTAGGGGCCGACTAACCTCTCCCTTAGGCTTCGGCCGAGCTCCCTGATCAGTCATTATGGATAGCGGTGTCGGGGTCGAAATCTCCGGCATAGCCGTTAATGCTTCGCGCTGCCATACTGGGATTCGGCACTAGGTCTGGATGTATGGTCCTAAAAGTAAATAATTCATAATTTTCTAATGAATTTACAAACCGTTTTGATTCTCAGAGGTGCGCGCATTTCTTATGCTGTTTTCATACCTCCCACATGGAATAAAGCAAGTATAGGAAAGTAGTCATCAAGAGAATTATTTGTTTTCCGCTGATCATAGTAAGGGGTTAATCTTAAACGGTTTAGGGGCCGACTAACCTCTCTCTTAGGCTTCGGCCGAGCTCCCTGATCAGTCATTATGGATAGCGGTGTCGGGGTCGAAATCTCCGGCATAGCCGTAAATGCTTTGCGCTGCCATACTGGGATTCAGCACTAGTTCTGGATGTATGGTCCTAAAAGTAAAAAGTAAATAATTAACTCATATTTTCTAACGAATTTACAAACTGTTTTGATTCTCAGTGGTGTGCGCAATTTCTTGTGCTGTTTTCATACATCCCACATGGAATGAAGCAAGTATCGGAAGTTAGTCATAGCGGTGTCGGGTTCGAAATCTCCACTATTGCCTTAAATGCTTGACGCTGCATTCAATAATGCGCTTCAGCACTAGGTCTAGAAGGTATGGTCCTAAGAGTAGAAAGTAAATTGTAGTAGGCCATTCTCATGACCATGTTCACTGAATACCGTAGAAACATTGCTGGTTTTAATTCATAGCCGGCGCCATCTTGGTTGAATGTAGAATTAAGAAAATATTTGTCATTAGTGTTTTATGATATCCTCCAACATGATAGCCCGACGATGGATCCTAAATGACCCGAAAGCTCAATACAACAAGAAATCCACCATCACATCTTGTGAAATCCAGACGGCCGTTCGTCTTCTTCTCCCTGGTGAGCTGGCCAAGCACGCAGTCAGTGAAGGTACCAAGGCTGTCACCAATTCAAGTACACCAGCAGCAAGTAAACAGTTTTGAACTGTTTGCTACCAAAATCAACGGCTCTTTTAGGAGCCACTCAAATGAATGAAAAGTCATGACTATATATGCTGTCTCGACAACAAACAAACATACTCCTCAAAGAACACCTTATATTTAAATCACCAGTATTTTTGTTAAAAAAAATCTGAACTTTCTAACACTTTCCCATGCGATAAAGCATTTTTTTACTACTTGTTGACTCTTAACGTATTCCGCGTTTCACATACACATTAAACAAACTGCTCAAATAAACTATTTTACTTGCCTTGTTTCGAAATTAGTTTCTTTGTAGTTCTTTTCGTGAATTATTTGAGATGGTTTTTTAAGATGAATTTTTCTACGAAATGAATCCTGAATCCAGGCGGAATTCAAAGCCCGTGACTTTTTGTTTGCTAGTCATTTTGTTTGGAATTTGTTGGCCTCAGTTTCTTTTAGATTAGGGTTGTTAATGCCTTAGTTCTTGTCTGTTTCTTGTCTGTTTCTCTTTCAAACAAGCGATTTTTTTTTTCTTTGCGTGAATATTTTGAAAATTTTCACGCAAAGAAAAAAATATATCTCTGGTTTGAAAGAGAATTAACTCTTAGTATTTAGCCAGTAGGCAGTGTATTAGGAGGGGTTTGTTTTGGAGTATAAACTAACATCATTTTAAAATTTCATTTTAGTTCTATAACTGGTCCAAAAATCAAGTATATAGGTATAAGTTAAGACTATGAATAAGCCAAATAAAAATGAAAGGTATGGTCTGAAAAATACTATAGGAAGCCACCTTAAAGAGAAATCCTATGAACCCAGCGGATTTGAACCAGGGACCTTCAGATCTTCAGTCTGACGCTCCCCCAACTGAGCTATTTCGGCTGATATTACTTTATTTATATTTTTGTTACTTTTCTGTGCTTAAATTCATAGTATGTAACATACAACTAACATCAAAACCTTCCCCAACTATTTTTAAAATGATCTGTATATCATTCTTCGTTCTAAAAGTAACGCGCTTTTCTAGTAACTACCGAGCCAGTTCAACTAAACTGAGTGCCTTGTATTCTGTAACGGTCGTTCCACGATGTCAACTTATGGCTATTTGTATGTGGAACTCAGGGTAAAATATATACAAGTCAGAGTAGAAAATGTATGTTGCACAAAACGGATAAATAAATATGCCCAAGGGAGACCACATTAGGACTGCTTTAGACTTGCATTGCTTATTGCTTTTGGACACGTTTGGTTTTTCCACCGGTTTCTATTGGTGTTCTTCCTGCAAGGACCTCCCGTGCCTTACGTTCAGCAATCTTACGATATCTTTCAAGCTCCTACAGGTTACAAGCAGAAAGAAAACAACCAGATTTAGATGCTTTGCTAGAAAAAGAGGTAGTCAAATGGTTGGAGGGGGGAATGAGGAAAATTAACCATACATCGGTTTACTGGTCAAACACAAAGCATTCAGTCGAGGCTGCAAACTACCTTGAAGCCTCGCTTGAATGTTTTGTATGTGACCAGTGAACCGATGTATGGAAAATGGGGAATGAGAAGAGGTTAATCCTGGGTGGTCTGGAATCAATGAAAGATGATAATCAGGCCCACTAACGGATGAAGGGCGTACAGCAAGAAGATCAAACAAATGTGCAGGTGTATACACCTATTTCAAAAACGTTGTCGGTCGGAGATCTAAGAACTATAAGTTGTGAATTAAAATATCAAGGAAAGTGATAATTGTTTTGTCTTTTTACTTAGTATTACGCAACAAGTTAATATCTAGATATGCCATCACCTTTGAGCTGCGCTGATTCTCGATCTCAAATCTCCGATCACCGACCGACAACGTTTTTTGAAATAGGTGTAAAACATTGTAAAGGAAAACAGGGGGTTATTTGGGAATGATCATGAAAGCAGGGGATGATATACACACAATACTGTACACAAGGAGGTCAGTGATATTCAATAACATTCTTGTATTTATCCAACCTCGTCCTTCTGTTTCCTCATGGCATCCACCGCTGGCTCGTAGAACTGAGGATCTTTCGAAGGATCTTCTCCTGAACTTCGCTGAACAGATTTCTAGAAATGCAAAAAAATCATAATGCATCACTAAATAATGAGGATTTGTATTGCACATCCAATTAGAATTAAGAGGGGATGTTCCGCTGGATAGTGTATGGTTTTTCGAGATTTTGTTTTTAGGCAGGGTATATGATTTTCATGATATTTTCTTGAATAGGGTCATCCTTCTTGGATAGGTTAGGGGAACTAGCGTTTCAAGTCTGAGATAGGGAACTCAATTCAATAACCCAGTTCACAGTTTAAGAAAAGGTTTCAGTGCGCATGCGATTTTATCCCGAATTTCTCAACTTCTTTTGTTTTTAATTAATCAAAAGGAGGTGAGAAATTCGGGATAAAATCGCATGCGCATTGAAAACGATTCTTAAACTGTGAATTGGCTTATTCAATCAGTTCTTTTCAACTGTGCCGGCGTATTTAGGTTATAGAATTTATCTTGAGTCTTAGATAGGGTTATAAGTTACATTGTTGTGTCTTGAACAGGGCATGTTTTTTTCAAGATATTCTTGTCTTAGATAGGGTCACACTCTTCGGATCCCAGTGGATCATCCCAATCACTAAACCATCCCTAGTACCCCCCCCCCCCCCCCTCCCCTGGTCCGCAAAGCAATGAGAGAAGACTGAACATGGAAGTCCCTTCACTGATTAGAATTGGAACAGAACTATTACCTCTGGCGGGAAAAACGTAGCATACGCTGCTTTCCACAAGTCATAGGGGCTTCTAGAATCAATATGACAAAATTTGATTTTAGTGAAGAAATAGAAAAGGAATAGGTCAAAATGTTGGTAAACAATAAAAAAATAATAAATAAATATAAACCAGTTTTCCGTTTTAGATGCTCTGATCTGAACACACGTCGTGTACGTACTCTCGTGTTCTCAGTATCCCAAACAGACTTGTGTTCAGAGTACAGTAACTAATACTGTATCTAAAACTTCAAAAAGGAAAAGTATTTTATATCTCTTCTATAAAATAACCAAAATATAAATTAGCAAAACATATTGTTTTATTTTTCAGTTCGTAAAATTGCAAATATTCTCCTTAGGCCGGACAAAGAAATGACGTAGCATCTTAGAAACTCTTGTCTAAAACAGTATTTCATTAAATCCGAGCGCACGTTTACATTCTCTGATCTTGTGTTGTTTAGTAATTAAGGAGTTTAAAACAGTTTTTTTTCCGTTTTAGATTTACTGATCTAAACACACGGTATGTTGAGAAAACACGAGAGAAGAGTAGGAAACCATGACGCGTTTTTACTATGAACGTTGAAATTCAGAGCGCGCTCGCGGAAAATATGATGTGAGCGTTTTAGATACTCTCAATCTAAAATGGCATTTCGACCAATCAGAGCGCGCGTTAGAACTCAGTTATTTCATAAATTCGCTCAGTTCTTTTTTTCTTAGATCTGATTGGTCAAATGCTGTATTTTCTAGCCAATCAGATTACAGAAATCACTTCCCTGATAGGTTTACATTTTCGTCCTTGAACTTATTTTTTTTGTGGTAAACTAACCTTGATTGAAGTCTGCTCAAGTCTTCACTCGCTACCGGTGGAGCCCCTTAAAAACAATCAGTCAGGAAAACTTGGTTGATACTTGCTTTTTTAGATCTGTCTCGTTTATTTAATCAATTATTAGCAACTCATGTGGTGGCCAACTCAAAAGTTCATTACTACTTTGGCCACCACACACGTTTACTATCTCTTAATGAAGTATCTTATTTAAAAATATGTGAATTTCTATATATTGTATTGATATAATTATATGTGTGTATAATTCTGCTTAGAGAAAAATTGTAAATTGTAACAGCACGTGTAAATAAATTAAAGTCTAAAGTCTATTTTTTATTTAATTCCTTTTTTATTTTCTATTTTATTTTTTTTTGGTTGATACTTGCTATCGTTATCATTATGTTATTATGTTATGACTCACTGATAACACCAATGAGAACAGTCATTGATGCCATTATATACAGTGATATATAGTTACCTATTTGGCTTAGAGTGTCGAGACCAGCTGGTACGATGATAGGTTTGTTGTGATCAACTGACACAGACTTACTGAAAAGAAAAAGACAAATACAGTGATGTATACAACTCTTTCGAATGTTCTAGCTGTGTCACTGAGAGGAAGCGCAGCAATGCACACCACCCGGAGGATCCCCTTTCCTTTGATATATGATCATTTTCTGTTTACCTTAGAGATGTGTGGAACAAAAGGTGTCCCATAAGTCCACGTGCACGGCTGATAAGACTCTCTGATTTCGTACTGAAAAACTAAATGAAAACACAATTAAAAGCTTAGTTACTGTTACCTAGGGAACAAGGGTGGCCTAGCGGTAGTTCACGCGCATTTCAGGTTTGATTCCTTCAATTCGATTTCTGAACCTGACATCAGGTGTGAGTATCTCAACCTGATTTAGATGATCTCCGAGATACAGGATTGATGCGACGGTAAAATGTATTGTGAAATGTATTATACTCTATCTCTTTTGACTCGATGAATTAAACAGGCACTTTCAGTCACTTAACACCTTTCCATTTCTCCTCATTAACTCCCTGTTAATGACGCACTCTACTGTACCTGTAAATGTGCACCATGACTGTGAGCAATAAACCGCAAGGTCCTGCTAATCATCTTGCGCTTTTCAGGATCAAAATCCTGCAAACAAACAAATAATATCCTGAACTCACTCGAAACACGAGATATAAGGAAGTAAAAAGTGAGAATTGCGTAGTATTCATTTACCTGATAAATGTCATATTTTCCACCAATGATGGCCAAAGGGATAGGAAATGGTTCTACTAGAGATTTATCCTTTGAATAAAATAAAAAAAATAAAATATCAGGTAAATTTTCCCTGCACTGGCTCCAAAAAGCTCCATCAGAATGATGAATGAGTAATGTGACAAGACATAACTAGATAAACACTGTTCAAAAGCCTTGCTCTTTGAGGATTGTCCCCATCTACCTCGAGTACCCAAACCTCTAAAGCACAGGAAAGAATCCTAATTGTTAATCCAGCATCACAGCATCACAGATAGCACATGATATTAGCAGCACACATCCAGGCACCTCTCCAGCTCCTTTAAACAGAGTCATAGTACTAATATACTTACTGGATGGTCATCACCAAACTTCTTCCAAGCATTCTTTCTCATCTCATTGACAACACTGCATAAATAATACACACAACAAGGCATACAGTGGTGTTAATTGAAAGTTGCTCTCACATTTGCCTAACAATGGGTGGGGTGAGTGGGAATAGAGCTGTAATCATATGAGTGGGAAACATACGGTACTGAATTACAACAGGTACAGTACATGCACGTTTCACTAACGTTCTCGTAGGGAGAGAAGCATTGCGTGACGACCCTAAGAGCGTCTGCGTAAGACTTTGGTACAATTTAGGATATATAGAACAGGGGCGGATCTAGGGGTGGGGTGTAGGGGTGCACCCCCTAACCAATACAAAATCCCCCTTTAATTCTATGGGGTTCAGTGTTTTCTCATTTGGGTGGCCTTCCAATGCCTGCAGCACCTCTCCCTGAAGAAAATCCTGGATCCACCCCTACAGAACAGAGTGAGTTTTACCCTGGGTTTTTTCTTGCTATTTCTTCCAAAACTTTATTAACTCTTGACTTAACCTAAAATAAAACCATGATAAACAGTCAGTTGTAGAGTAAAACAAGTACAAACACTGGAGCCATTGTGTGAAGCCTGAATAGTGCTATCCACTGCATACATTCTAATATCCTCCTGACAAAACCTATGCAAATTCTATACACTGGTTAACTCTTATAAATCCAGTGGATAAGTTTCTCCAGGCTTCGTACAACCGGCTCCAAATGATCAATTTTTATTAATCATTTGAAAATTCAGACATGAATACCACAGATATATTCACCTGGTTAAGAAGTGTTTCCATGGTTACCCATAACTCATTTGGCAAAGATAAGTCCAACACTATAGCAACACTAAGAGTTCTGCAGTCGAAATTAAATACTACAGTAAATTAATTAATATTCACTACTATTCACTATTTTACATACAATTTTTATTACACTAAAATATATTTAATATCTATTAGACTAAGTCCCCCTTGCCATGCCCACATACCCCTAAAACCTTTACTTCACACTGAGTACTCTACCTGGGATCAAGCCACATGGGATAGAGGCCCCCATCCCCAGTACTCCATAATATATCTTTTGGGTATTCTGGGATCAAGCTAGTAAATGGTTAATAGAAATGCAGATAACTGCAGGCACTAGTGGCTGTACTGCTGTGTTATCTCCACAGGGCCTGATACAAGTTACATTTCCTACTAGCTCATGTGATATTAGGAACACAGGATCTTATACTCACCTTATTGACTTCTGGCTTATTGGGATATCAATCAACTTGGACAGAAATGTTCCACCGCCTAACTCCCATATATGTCCCACATCCTTGGCCTTTACATATTTAAAAAAAAACATAATAATAATTAATTAAGAAATATTCAAAAAGTTTTTATTACAAGTTACAAGCACATTCATTATTCATTAAGATATGAAAATCTTTTGGTCAAACTTTTGGTACACTGTAATTTAAAAAATTTAAGCTGCACACACAAGCACCAAAATCATGATGCTTATAAGAAATAAATGCACATTTCAAGGAAAGTGTTTCAAGCCTTCTAATTAGCAATGCTTTACAGTGCGACGCGCCAAAGTGTGACCACATTTAATGTATTCGCATACTTCTATGAACGGGATTTTTGTCTTTGAACAGACACATTTGATGCCAAGCTGTCTGGTTTTACCAAACCAAATAAGGTGTGTAAAATCACATTTGGTAGCAAAAATCCTGTGCAAAGAAGTATGGGAATATATCAAAAGTGGTCATACTTTTGCCCTTTGTGCTGTAATTGCTGCCATGTATTACTGCTAACAAATAAATAAATAAATTTTCATAATGTATGCATTAAAAAGTGAAACAAAGCAAAAAAATATATTGAATGCCAAAACCCGGGGGGGGGGGACTCCCTTATAAAGTTGTTAGGTATGCTTGACGGACCTTTTAGGGTTGAAAATAAAACCCTCTGGTACCTTTTAGGGTCTCGAAATGACGCCGTACCTTTTAGGGTCAATATTCTTTTGTATGATAAATATACCTGAATATATGACAATACTTTGTTAAAGTCCGGGAATGTTCGGAAAGCGAAGTGTATTTGATGAAATTAGTCTCATGATTGACTAGAAGTAATAAATATATACAGTGGTCATGAATGATACAAATCATTTCAGATCTGACATAATCACATAATACTTACAATATTGTGACCTTTGGCTTTTCTACCAAATGTATAATCTAAAGCTGTAGTTGATTTTGGTGCTTCATCCCTGTCATAAGTTACACACATTCAAATTATCATTATTGCAATCCAACAAATACATTAACTCATATACTATCCACCCATATCATTACTACTATACACCCATATCATTACTACTATACATTCATACCACTCATATCATTACAGCTAACTACAATCCACCCATGTCATTACTACTATCTACTAAATGAACATCATTCCTACTCTCCACCCATACCACCTATATCATTACTACTTTCCACCCATACCACCTGTATCTTGTATTGCCTTTTATCCCACACCATAGAATTAAATACAGCCAATCAGAAAGCAGGAAAGGAAAGTAGGAGGAGTTCCAGCTTACTCTAAGCATTGAATGGGAGGGGTGGTAGAGTAGAAGGAGGTGGGGTAATAGAAGAGAAGAGAACAAGGGAGGGGAGGGTGACACAAAAACTTTTTGGGGGAATTTCTACTCTTTCTGTTTTTTTTTATTATTTCTAATTTTTAGTTAAAAAACAATTAAAATTGAAATTTAACCCTTTTTATAATATTGCCAATTAGAAAACTAATTACTGCAATGTATACAGGATTAGTCTCTGATTCTATCAGGATCCTGATCAGGATTCTGGCTAGGATTCTGTTACTAGGATCTTGCAGGATTTTGTTCTGCAGGATAATACACACTCAGGATCTTGCCTTGGTCAGGATCCTGGTTGGGATCCTGTTAGGATCCTTGCCAAGATTTGCACCAGGGTAGCCTCGTTTTGGGTCCCCCCTCACATTTTGAATCCTCATAACTTCTCAAGAACATGATATTGTTGTCTCAAACTTAGTACTTTTTACTTAAAATATGAATCTAAAATATTATCATAATGAGATGACAGCTATAAATCAGATATTAAATGTGTTGAGTAATAAAGCAAAAATTATAATATAATTTAATGTCCAAGTTACAGTACCTGTCAAGGAATCTCAAGATCACAGAAGTTTTGCCCTATAATCAAAAAAATGTACACTCAGATTGAATACATTTAGGCTAAAAATTATAATGGATATCTACATCAATTATAACAGCTATTATAGTTTCTAGATCTTTATTTATTAACACTTTCTGCTGATTGTGACCTCTGAACTAGAAATAATGGAATTATATTTTTGACTCACTGGTCATTGCCAATTTTTGGATGGTCAAAAATGATGAATAATTAACCAAATGAATGACAATTTTCATTGAATTAATAATTTTCGCTGTGGAATAAGTCTGCAAGAGCGTGCAGTTCACTAATTTAGCATGATTTAGCCTGAGAAAACAGACGTCCTTTTGCTCCTCATCCCCCTGCCTTAATCCCATTGATTGCGCTTCACTGTCAATAATACAATTAATAATACAATAATTTATTATTATTATTATTGTAGCAGTCATCTGAACATTGACCTAAATATAAATTCAATATGACTTTGCGATTTGAAGGTTATTACAGCTACTATTTTTCAGATATGACTGGTCTGACAACATGTCTATTCAAAACTGTATTTGATAGGTCAAGTACTAAATTTGGCTGGACTGTCATAACCGGCTCAGTTATTTCGAGCCCTGGACATGATGTCAGCTTAAGAAAAAAAATCCCAAATTCACTGTTACCATAATTCCTACTTTTTGCTAATAGTGCCGAGTTAATTAGACATTAGACAAGTTAATCGTGAACATCTTCCTTTAGTTAATGTATCAGGATACCTTGGAGATCACTTTATGCATGAGCCAAATTTGTGCTTTATAGGGGTCCTAAACATATCCTGATACCTTAATGGGCTCACAACTGAATGCAAATTTTATTGGCCAATCATACAATGTAAGACTCGGTTTACTTACAGCATTTTTACTTCCAATCACAAAAACACTTGATTCATCTCCATGTGGTAAAGATACATCTTGGTTACCAGAGAGAGCTGTCAAATAGTAAAATAGATGAACTTTTTGGTGAAATGTTTGCGCGTAAAAAATCAAATTAACAATAATATTTAAAGCTGTCAAGACCCCCTCACCCCTCATAAAATCCAAGGCATATCCCTCTGTGGGGGGGGGGGGGGGGGGGTAGGGGAGGGGTATGGACACAATATACTATATCCTACAGTAGACCCCTTGCAGCAAGTCGTAATGCAGCTCATTTTGGAGGGAAAAATAATAGGTTCCAATTCTTAGGAGACTAAGATTCTGTTGGTTTGCCCTCCATATTGAGATGCTTTGACTTCACCTGCAAGGGGTCTATAATAGAGGAAAACAATAAAATTAACAAGAAGATAATATAAGAAAAAAATTCAATTGAAAGAAGATTGAGAATGCTGTTATGAGTCAGATAGGTTGCTGGAGAATAGGCCCTTTGCAGCTAATAATCATGTTCCCACGAATGTAACTGGAGAGCAAAAAAATCCTAATAGTATTTCATTTATTCAAAACAATTTTCATTAAATAGATTTCTAATGCCTTGAGTGAAGCCTTTTTAAAAATTCTGTTATGTATACCCTCATAATACGCTTTTGATCTTAAAAGTTTAGTTAAGGTTTTTAGAGTTTATTTGCCTTCAAGTGATTAGAAGTTTTTCCCAAGGGACCATGAGCTCAATCCATTCGCTGTTAACATGACTGTTAAGCGCCTATTGCACAGTGTAACAGGGGTTGTCTCGCAATTTTTTCAAAAAATTATTCAGCCAATCAGAAGATAGTGATCATTCTCACGGTCTATTGTGGTGGCTGCCCTTAGAAACATTGAGAGCTAGACAGTAAAACTTTATGGCAAGACTGGTTATTCCAAACTCAACTTACTGAGAACCATAGTAACATTGGAGGGGGCTTGTACGCAATAGGAAGTGAAAGCAAAATTAAACTACAGAAGGTGGAAAAAACAAGAGGAAAAAAAACCCAACAACAACAGAAAGCACTGGGCCACAATCAATCCATTATATACACCTTTCCAGTAATAACGTCACGCTTCTTGGAAACAAGGCTCCATGGCTATATTTCTTCCGAGTCGATCGAGTAAAAGTTTCATAAAATCGAGAGAGAAAATCAAATCAAACAAGATAATGACAACCAATTAATTCAAGGAAAAAAGCCAAGAATGCTTCCTAAAAATCTTCCTAAGACAATACTGGTTGCTTCATTCAGAAAAGATCCAAAACAGCTATTTTTAAAAGAATTAAGGTGAAGCTCTTGTTGTCATGCAAGGAGAAGCAAAGCAATTTCCAAACAAAAGATGAAATTGCTTTGCTTGTTGAAATTTATAACATCCCAGCAGAAGTACAAATAAAATCCTCTACCCAGATCAAGACAAAGTTTTTACTAATTAAGCAAAGCTTGAGGACGAGAAAAACAACAACTTATAGCAAAGTGAGCTATGCTAAAAGAGCTGTAACCATGAAAGCTGTCCATCGAATCAGACAAGAATCTTGAAAACTGTTCAAGATCTCAAAACAAAAAAAAAACTTTTTTTCTCCATGATTTGATTTCAGATTCTAATTGCATCTAATTTCCTCTGACTTCTAGTTTAAAAATGCAGAGTTTCAGTGATTTTCATCAAAAACAAAGCATGAAAACTTACTTTGTTAACTTCAAATGTAACTTTAGGTAGTCATTATTAAGACAACTTGTTTTCAGCAGGTTTTCATTTCACTCGGATAATATTCTATATACAATAATTCTTCCTTCAGTCCCTATTGCTTTAGAAATTGTTGGCATTGTCCCAGGTATATTTAGTAGTTTCTTGTCCTATTAATAAAATTCTCACTACATTAAGCTTAAATGGCGATGTTTTATTTTGAAAAAAATATTTTTCTCACTGACTTCAACTGCTAGCTAACTTTGAACTCGAAATTCATGGATGGAAGCAAGAGCATGTGATAGCTAGGGAGCTTTGTTTTTCAAGAGTTGTGGCATCATTACCGGAAAGGTGTATTGACAGCAAGTTTGTTGGTAAAAAAGGCGATGGCAGGTTGACTGCAGGTTGTCAGTAGTATGTTGGCTGAGAATCACTGTGTACCTTCTACAAATCTTCTGGTTGTTCACATTAAATAATTCTTGTGAATGAGAAAATCCCCCTTCTCTCTCCTTCAAGGGTGGGATATATAGATAAAAGACCATCCATCCAGTCATAATTTATGATTTGTGGGCTATGTGGATCTTGAGATCACTAATTTTATATTGGGGGGGGGGGGGGGGGGACTATCAAAAATTGAGGTCATTCTATTTATAACGACTATATATATTTATACTATACTTCTACATGTGGGGGAAAGGGAGACCAAATATATTAGGTTTGTGAAGGTGGAGAATTACAAAAAGATGTTTTAAAACCCAGTTTCCCAGTAGCTCCCCCAAACCATAATATTATGAACGCTCCCTATATGACTTAGCATCACTTGTTACCTTGTTTGGCTAATTCTTCTTGATTGTAATTTCTTTCTTCGATAGCTAATTCCCATATCGTCTTTTCAGAACTAGTACAAGAATATCATAATCAAAACGATGCAATTTTAGTACATATTTCCCGATTTAGTGTTTACAAATGGCTGCCGTTGTCAAGCAAATAAGAAAACTGCTTGCCCTGGAAATAACACCAAAGAATTCAACGAACATAAATGCTAAAAGAGTATTGTACCTTTTAGATCCCATTGCAATGATAATAGAACTTGTTTCATTAAATAATTACCATCACAAACTAAAAAATTCAATTTTTCTATATGTTTTCTTTTTTCTTTTCCAAAAGCAACGAGCCTTCGGTCGAAATAACCAGCGGTCTTGTGTGACCCAGACCTTTCGCTGTTTACGAGAGCGCCTGGTGGAAAACACCTTCACGACTGAATCAGCACAGGTAGCCCAAAGTATGGTTCTGAATTAGCTATATATAGAGAATGCATGACAGATCATATAATTTCTTCAAAATAAAATAAATTTCATCATTTATTGTTTTATTAACTGTATATCAATGTTTTGTTGCATGCTTACGGTTTTGTGGTTGTTTTGTGCCATTTTAAGGCGATTTTAGGAAATTTTATCTCCTCCCTAAAGATACAACCAAACCGTCAGATATTAGATATTTTATATTAGTAGGCTACTCGGGAAACTGTTATTTATTTATTCTATTTTCCCACTCCATAATGAATATCATAATAAATGTATGTAAAATATAAAAAAACCTCTCTTAAACTCGAGATTTATCTCAAATATAAACTTTTTTAAGTCAATTTTCGCAGGCTTCATGACCCTTAGTTTTGCATTGACGTCATTTCTGCGTCACTATTTCAGATCAGCTGGATATCCTAACCGTAATGATGTTATTGCTTATTAGACCCGTATCTAAAATGGTCGCCGGTGGAGATCAAAATCTTTAAAGCCAAAACATTATTTCTATGCTATACTGATAATGTTAGGCTTGTCACAAGTACAGGTGGAAGACAGGGGCGGATTTAGGGGTGGTGACGGGGGTGATTAGTCACCCCCCTTTTTGGCCAGTTGAATCTTTATTTTTGATCTTGACATCAGCTTTTTAGATTTTTTTCATTTTTTTAAATTTTCACATCATTTTTCATTCGAGCTGTCTCATTTCTCGCGTTTAACAGGCATCACGGCTTTCTGCCCCGTATCTGCTTTCCCGCCTTTTCTACTTTCCCGCCTTTTTGGGCTTCCTGTGTATGTCTGATTAACGCGTTTGTACACCTGAGCAAGATCTAGACCCATATACACTTCGATCGAAGAGCTTTACGATCATGTCAAAGCAAAAGAAACTTTCTTCGTTTTTTAGCCAGTCTAGTAGGTAAGTAAAACGTGCTAAATACCAGTGGAGCCGGCAGTAGTTTTGCAAAGTCAATGAATTATTTAATGATTATATTTCAAAAAGGAAATTTGATTTTAACTAGTCAATGTCAAGAAGACCAATCCATTCGAGCACATGGCAAGCAATCTGAATGTGAAACCTGTATGGAAATGCAAAAATATATTCAAGCATGCAAGTGAATGTACAAGAATATATTCAAGCAAAAACAGGTATTCGGACCCAAGCTAAGGAATGAGGGAGGGTTGTAGGGGAGGGGGAGAGAGGTTGTTTAAGATATTTGTAGTTTTTTAACGACTGTATAACGAATGGTATATGATACATACAGATTGGAGAAAAGATTAATTGTGAGTGAAGGCAACGTTTCGAAACATGAGCTCATTTTTCGCGGCGGCGTGGGGAAGGTGAATTATGAATATACTATGGTTCTGGGATGGTTGTTCGTTCTACCAAGTGTTTCTCATCAGGGGTTAAGACACAAGGTAGAGGTCAGTGTCCGACCTACGCGTTTCAAAACCTATTGCGCCAAGATTTTTTTATCTGTTATTTTAAACCAGTGACAGATCACGTGAACCCCTTTGCACTCCGTGAATATTATATAAAAGTACATTCAAAGTTTTGGGATCTCAGTCACCCCCCTCTCAAAAATCCTGGATCCGCCCCTGGAAGAGGTTGAGATCTAGAAGCTGATAGACTTGGAAGTGAGCAGGACAATTAGATTGGAACATATTCCCTCCCCTCCCTTAATATAAACTTTCCCTGGGTTACTTGACAGACTTCATATTTTTCTTCATTGCCCTGCCTTTTATGCGCCATGACATTCAAGAATCCTTAGAAATCCTCGTGACGTTTTACGAGTAAACTACAATTTCGAATTCGGCTTATAGTCTTGAATTGCAGCAGTCAACGAAATAAGAGCATGCGTAGACATTGATTTCTGTAATCAGTGATAAACCAGCTCCACCCTCTCTTAATCACTTGGCAGAAAGGAAACGACCAAAAAAGGTATTTTACGAGGGGGCTACCACAGGAATCCCAGTAATAAAGACGGAGAAACGCAACGCCACAAACAACTAAGTAATATTAACTACATATACTCTTCTCTTTGATGAAACTGTTTTCCATCACGTCTAAATAGACAAATTACCAACGTACCTGCATGCATATAATTTGACGAGGACACACACCTGTCGAGAACCTAACTATACAGAGATATTGCTCTCGCTTTTTACTATGGCTTGTAAACCATTAGGTAGCCGACGTGCAGCACGACTTGAGAATTTTCAATATTACTTCTTTTGCTATGTCAATTAATTATATTTTTATTTGTTTGGCATTTTGATGGCAAAAAAAAGGAAAAATTCAATTCAGCTTCAAAGACATGTAATTCCAGGCAAAATACCTTCAGTTTATTGGTATACATCATTTTTAGCCAATCAGCATGCGAATTTATAATGAGATATGTGATCAGCTATATGGAATATTCCACGAGACAACAATATTGTATTTTTCAATATACACAAAAGCAAATTTCAGGCGAGTTTATATACCACAAAACTACGATACATGAAAGCATTATATGACTATTTTATCCCACAATAAACCCACAATATTGAAAATACGCCTAGGCTACAATGCCTGATGGGAAGGAACAGTGGACCACTGTCGAATATACAATGGCTTTCCTGCATTCTGATTTACTGCATCTTCATCGTTGTGGGATAAAACTGTGTTGGCATGACATAAATGTTTCCAATTACAATTACAATCCAAGAAGAAAAAAAAAGAAACAAAAGTAATCGAGAGATATGTTGCGTGCACGATTCTTCTCCATAAGAATTGTCCATGCACTACTGCCCTTAAGAAATCCACTTGCGAATTAAAGCCAGTTCTTGTTCACGGGCTGCGGTAACAGTAGGTGGATCTTTGGGGTTAGAAGACCTGAAATATCAAAGAATACCTTTTCTACTCTCGCTTTCCCATAATACTTTGCGGCATTGGGGAAGGGAGGGGTAACCAGAGAAAAAAACGCACTTATTGTGCTGAAGACAGAACAGACTATGTTGAAAATTAAAACAAAATGAAACAAGTAATTCTTATGCGTTTTGCTTTTCATCGTTAAATATGTACATAAAATATGTCAATTTACCTTTGGAATTCGATAGAGCGAAAACACTAGAACCATGAAATAAAAACAAAATAGTTACTAACTAATAGTTTTTATTTAGTGACTATTTAGTCAATATCACTCAACCAGAAACAACAAATACAAAAGGAAACAATACCTCATTACAACTTTACTTGTCTTTTATAGTAACTAATAGTCGCTAAATAAGAACTATTACACACTAACAATTTGATTTAGTTTCATGGTTCTAGTGTTTTCGCTCTACTGAGAAAATAATATGCATGGAGCGATAAAAAACAAAAAAAAAAAAAACAAAAAAACAAAAAAAACGCATACACACTTTGAGAGATCAACATCTGTAGAATAAGATGTGTTAAACATTTGATCCGTCCACGTTAAATCTGTGTATACCTTAAGCATCGTATATAAAAACCACGTAATCAAGAAAAATGCGCTGTTTCTCCAAAATGAGATACTATTTTTTTAATTCTTTTAAATGACTAACAGACATGCAATACTAATCGTAAAAAAGACCTTTCGAATGTGTTTACTTTTTTAGGATTTCGTTGAACTAAAAGCAAATATATTAGCTGATACCTTAATTAATATCCCGATTTGGCCGCTACACTTTAATGCTGCCTGTGCAAATTTCCCTGCCTTTGATTAGCCATTTTTCAAATTCTGTTTTAGTGATTAAGTCTTGAACTTGTCTTACCTGAGATCAAGATGGTGGGCTCCTCCTTTCACTAATACGGCCACCAATGACGATGACACAGATTCGAGTACCTATAAAAAAGGGATTTATCATATAGTTCCCTTGTTTTCATGCTGTAGGACTTTTGCAACAACAGGTCACGTGACCCTGACTCCCTTAAATCGAGCAGTTGTGTCAGAATGAACACCAGAAATGAAAAGAGCACCGCGATATTAGTAAGAAGGCGAAATCTGAGCTCATAAAATGTAACACGAGGGAAACCATTAAATATAAAATTAAATATTTTATAAGGATTTGTATGAAAAATATGCTCTGGATGGCAAAGCTTGCCTCCTCCCTCCCGCCCCGAGCACTTTTCCCATACAAATCCTTGTAAAATATTTAATTTTCTATTTAATGCCATTTCTCCTATACTCAACATTATGAGCTAAAACTTTCCTTCTTACTAACATCGAGGTGCTCTTTTCATTTCTTTTCATTTTGATACAGCTGCTCGATTTAAGGGGGGGGGGGGGGGGGGTAGGGTCACGTCGCCTGTTGTTGGAAAAGGCCTATTATCCATGTTATCATTATAACAACAAGAATTTCAATAATGGTCAGCTTAGTTTTGTTTACCCCTCCAGGCCTCCAAGGATCTAGATCGCCATTTGAGAAGATGATGTTCGATGCAGAGCTGATATCTGGAGAAAAGTAGTAAACATACAGTAGTTTAGATCTGATAGCAGCGAGGCAATTCAAAGCAATAGACCCCTAACCTCATGATGTTTCATACCTAAACTACCACAATCCATTTGAAAATCTCTTTTCATCAATTCAAATGTCAAAACTGAGAATACCGACAGTCGAGAATACCATTACCACGACAAACTATGCTACCGAAAGGGATTCTGAAAGTGTTGGTATAAAACGTCATCATGCTTGAGACCTATTGAAAACACAGAACTTTCACCTGTACACACGATTCCTGTACTTCGAATCACGAGTGTAAAGTTTGATAGGTGTTTCGATTGATTCAAGGGCTTTTCTCCAGTTTCCTTCCCTCAACAAAACCTAACACGCTAAATCCCAACTCGATCTGGTAGTTACCCCCCGCAGGGCTAAATACGGGTAGCAGGTAGAATATAATTTTTTTTTAAATAAAAATATTCAACCAATGTTCAAATGACCTCGGAAACCTCCATGTTAGAGATTGTTCTTGGCATTCTATTGAAATATTATCAATCAATGCACTATGTGGACCGTTTGATATGTTATTTGGCGGCAGTGTGAGTCGTAGCTCATGAGGTAAAATGCTCTTTCACAACATTCCAAACTGAATTTCCTGCAGTTCAAGTGCGCGCAAGTCTTATTGCGTAATGTTTTGTTTATTTATCTATTTTCATCCGCTATCCCTGACTTACTACCCGCGTTTTAGCCGCCCCGCTTGAGTCATATGTGCCGTTGATCAGCCTAGAGGGAATTTCAGGTTGTTATCGATAAAATGTGAAAGGGTAGTATGATATTGAGCGCAGTTTTAACTATTTTGACAAGCTGTATATAAAAGTGCATACTTCTTCCCCAGAGCGAGGTTCCAGTCCATTGCGAGCGAGGTTTAACATTCCACGTCTTGCTGCAGTACTCGTTTCTCATATCCAGTGTCCATGGTAGTACAGGAAACATATCAGTGATATTATTAGTACCAGACGGCAACAGCATCTCCGTACACGCCTTTAAAAAAACAATAAAAGTTCAAAACTGTTTTAGCCTGACAGTAGTAAAACTTGACCTGCATTTTGGCCATTGGCAGGCCGCTATTTCGAGCCCTACATTATTGTGCAACAAGTACTGACAAGACATATTAATGGAAAAGCCTACACTGAAAACAAGGCCTACCTGATAATCCCAAGCAAGATTGTCATTTCCCGTACCACATCCTGTAGGGTCAGCACACTCCACAAACTCAGCCCATGGATCAAAGCATTTCAGATTACCACTAGTGCCATTGTATGCTAAACCAGCAGCCTCTGCAAGTCCTTCCAGCTTATTTGACGAACGAGAGATAAGCTTGCAAGCATAGTTAACAGGATTGGCTGGGAGGGGAGCCAGGAAACTTGTGGCGTAAGGATAGTCACACATTGCCATGATCGTGAATGCATTGCGGATCCAACCAATCAAATGATTAATCTACAAAACGTATTTTAATATTATTTTAGTATTTAAAAATACTAAAAACACATGAATGATGACGACGACGACGACGACGACGAGGATGGTATTATAGGCGGAAGGCAAACAAGACATATAGAACAAATCAAAAAAGCTAGAATTATTTAGCTAGAATTATTTAGCTAGATTAGAAAACAATTTTCAAACAATAAGTGGTATTAGTCGTTCAGCAACTCAGCAGAGCGAGGGACTATGGAAGAGTCTACGTATTTCCAAGATTGTGTCTATTTCATCCCCTAAAGCAGTCCCACACGTCCCACAATAAACTGCAATGCCAAATCGACCAGTTTTTTACTTTCCTCAACCTCTGAACGGCTAATATATTGAATTATACTATTACAGCTAGCTTACCTGATCAATAGAAGTTAAGGGTTTGCAGAGCTTAAAAGCTTCAGAGATGGCAGGTAGTCCTTTTAAAATAATTTAAATACATAGAGGATATTACACGGTGGCGCGAACATATGAAGTTTATCTTCGAGTGGATATGGTTTATCCACGAGAAGATAAACTTCATATGTTCAAGCCAACGTGTAATTTTCTTTTTATTATATGGATATGAGTGTTTTAGCTGGAAAATAAATAAAAAAATAGACGAAACTGCTCTATTAGTTCGTCTGTGATAGGATCGGCACTGTTCGGCTTAATGCCTTTAACAATGGATTTTAGCTGGCTTTTTTTGATGTCTTGGACTTCATTGAACTCTTTGTCATTCAGTAGTGAATAAGAGTACCCATTTTTACGAAGGTGGCGGTCTACGCTTTGTAAAAAAGCTCTTATAGAAGATGGTTCGTACTCTTCACCGTTTTTCTTTCGTACGCCAAAGACAAACCTGACTGCAAGATCTTGCAATTCTTTCGGAGGAATTGTATGAATCTCTCGGTTTTCCTGTTCACTTAGGAGAAATTCGTTGAATATTCTCAGGTCATAAAGTGCCTTTTTCTTTGTATTTTCGTTCTCCTGTTGTTCGCTGAAAGATTTGATGTATTCGTCTGTGACTTTTACAAATCTCGCCATTTTGTCTGACTAGTGTTTTGACAACTCGCGCCGAAATGAGCGGGAAAAACCAAGGAATGACGTCATCGATATCCTCACTAGTGAGGATATGGAAAATATGTCCACCGTACCCCGGATGTAGTTTCGTATGAGATCTACGAGTGGCGTATTTTACAGTAAAACACTCATATCCATATAATAAAAACCATAATTAAATACATGACATAATTTAAAATTTGATAACTTAAAAGCATGCCAAAAAGAACACGGAGTATTTCGTATTTTTTCCCTTTTTATCATTTGCTCACTGTTTGTATACATACAGGGACCGTGGACAAGCGTGAAAAACGTCTGCGCATGCTCTAAGTCCGTATGCAAATTAGTCAAAAGCGTCTTCGTGTTATTGGAAAAATATGCAAATTTGACTTTCACACTTGCCAGAAAAATAGTCTTTACAAAATGCCAAAACTTAAAGTCAGTTCTTGAAACTTAAGGCTAATTCTTTCATATTGTCTTTATTAATACAGTATCTTGGTCTCACAAAAGTGTACCCACGAAATGTTTTGTATACTCGGAGAAAACAAGCATTTCTTTTCTTACTAACCTCTTGTAAATTCTTGGAAAGCTTGCGGAAAGCTTTAAAGGCACACATGCGCAAACGTTTTCTCTAGTTTCGGGACCGTGAGTTAATATCATGTCTTGTGACAATTTGTAATCAAGATCTAGAAACTGATTTGGTTCTTTTCTACCTCTCAATTAACGAAAACAGCACCATAACATATCCCACTATATATTTGGCTTTGGCTTTATCACTGCAAAAAAAGTGCTACAACTCTTGAAAGAAATTATAGGGAGTTGCTAATAAAAAAATATCTCCAAAATAAAAGGAAAACGGCGCGCGCGAACAAAATACGACTGAAGGAGAATCGAATGAGAAAAGTGGGTCCCTGTCTTTGTCGCTACATTTTTTTACCAGTCTTTTTCCGCTACTCTCTTTCGTTCTTGCCGCGCGCGCATCGTTAAAAGTGGGTCCAGCTCTGCATTGACTAATGAAGTGGCGGCCATCTTCGCCGGCTGATATTATACTTATGACAATTTGCCATAAACAACCGCAATTCCTGGAATTAAAAGAACATAGATAATCGTATAATTTTACCTTTTACACCTTGCTTTTTAAGGTTTTCCAGTTCAATGAAACCTTGCACAACATTTCCTCTACAGGATTTATCTGCTTCTTGAAAATCCTTTAATTGAAACATCAATTATAACAACTGAGAAAAAACTGAAAATTGGCATTGCATGGCTAACAAAATTTTATTCAATGGATTAACACAGAATGAGAACAGACACGAAGTCCAAACAAGCTCAGTCTGAGACACCTCCTAGTAACGGGGCTACCATATCTATAGATCTATTTCACTGCCGTCATTGTAAAATTTTCTTATATTATATAGCCTTCTATTGAAGATGATCGAATAAAAGGTCTTGCACCTGAAAGAGAGGTCAAAACGATGCACCTCAACCAAATTTTGAGTTAAGTTATAACTGAGAAGATTTCGATACTGAGATATAAACGATCAAATGTGCTCATTATTTAGTGTGAAATGTATATGGGTCCGCCATCTTGGTGCACAGTACATCCGTGGTACACCAAAAAGGCGGTGAAAGTACTAAGGATCTAAATTACGTTCAATGTTGTGAATATCCTATTTTCTCTATAGAAATATTCATCAAATCAAAATTATAAGTCGAAAACGTACCATTTGAAATACATTTGCCGCATTCTCTGCCTTTAGAAAATGCGCGACACTGTTGTGTGACAAAAATTGACTCACAATTAACTAAAACCTAAGCATCAGAAAAACATAAAATATTTTGTGAAGAAATTCCTTGATGATAAACAAAATATTAAACAAACGGTTGATTTTGGATGATGTAATGTGAATCGATCTATTAAACTTTATAAGTAAAAATTGCGCAACTGAACTTAGTGGCGCATTTCAGTGGAACACGGCTTTGATACTTTAAGGTAGTTCCGGACCCTTGCTACTGTGCATCCATTTTGCGCATCTCGTTTTGTACCCTTAATTTGCATTGTTTTGAAAATATATCTAAATAATATATTAATTTGAATCCTTTTCTATAACTTAACAAAGTATTGCAAAGTATCTGCATAATGTCTCACCTTAGTAACAGCAGGAAAAAAGAAATCTGGTGGGGTGGTATCTGCTAACATGTATATAGGAGCACTGGCTGCCAAAGCTGCACGCACAATATTTGGATACTTGAATCTTAGATATGCACTCAGCATTCCACCATAGCTAGAAAATTTAGCAAAGGATACATACACATCAAGAAAAAGTATACTATAATTGGTTGGCACATATTAAAAGACAAGCTAACCTCCCACAGGTTTATTAAGATCATACACAATTTCTCTTTGTCCAAAAATTATATATTCACCTTCCTCCAAAGGAAACAATGGGTTTATCAGTGGCATTAAAGTCTTGCTTAAGTTGAGTTAGAAGAACAGCAAAATCACCAAGGGCTTGCTCTATGGACAGATATCCAATATTTTCTTGCTTGAATGAATCTTTGCCAAATGGTAATGATGTTCCATAGTATCTCTGATTAATAAAAAGGAAAAGGAACTATTACAGACATTTAAAAAAGTTCTCTTGGATTTGTTGTTTCAGAAGTCCACAGCACAAAGCATCATGGGAAATTCCCCAGAAAGATTTACAGGGAGCATGCGCGACAACCTTCACAATTCCCTCATTTTTTCTCAAAATATAGCCATTTATTTACTCCTACTACCAAAATATGATTATATCACACTCACATCATTCTCTACAAGACAACGGTAGGTCATATATAATCATGGCAAACTTTCTTAAGCCAGTTATTTGTTGTACCACTGTCCAGGTAGGATACTATTCAACAACTTGATGACCCAAAGTAAGATTAGCCATGTTAAATGGGCTATTTAACAATTAGTCCTCGAGTCCGAATGGTCTACGAGTCAATAGCCCATGAGGCCAAAGGCTGAATGGGCTATTGACTCATAGGCCATGAGGGCGAGAGTCAGGTCTAATTGTTTTAGTAAAAACCTACTAATCGGTCCAATAAAAGGATGCAAAAAGTTTTGGATTTTGCTTTAAACATATATTTTTTTTGGTTTTTAAAACCAGCGCTTTTCACTACTAGAGGTTTATCACTAATACTGACCATTGGTAGATTTTTTCTAATCATAATTAAAAAAAGTTTATTATTATTATTATTATTATTATTATTATTATTATTATCATTATTATCATTATTATCATTATTAAAATCCCTTATAATAATAATTTATTGATTTATAGGGCACAAATTCTGACTAACTGACCCTCTGACTGACTGACTGACCATGATTCACTGACCGATTGACTGACTGACTGATGGATTGACGGACTGACTGACTGACTGACTGACTGACTGACTGACTGACTGACTGACTGACTGACTGACTGACTGACTGACTGACTGACTGACTGACTGACTGACTGACTGACTGACTGTGAAATTGATGTTGTAAAATTAATTTTGCTAATTCCTATATAGCTATATTATAGCAGTGATACAGTATATTATTAGACCACAGAAATTACGCACATGAGATTATGCTTTGCCTTCATACTTACATGTTCTCCAAAAATAATCAAAGCATTAAATTTCTGAGCAGCCTCAAAGACAAATCCTGAATTTTCCCAAAATCCTAAAATACTTCCTTCGTTACCACTGTAGAAAAAAATTGGTCCTTTGCCATCCCAGTAGATTTCTATGAAAAATATGGAAAAAGAAGGATTCATAAACCCAGATGGAACACCCAAAGTGAAGCATTAAATCTAAATATTACTCTTTGATAATTTCAGAAAAGCTTGTCATGCAGTTATTGATTCTGATACCTACCAGTAAACAAATACCTTTGCTGAAATGAAGCGCTTTTTTCGAAGTTAAAGTGATCAACAAGTTGCTCAAAATATCCAACTTTGTATTTGGGTATCGAATGAACGACTTCCAGAGCTACTGCTATGCTCACAAAACACAAAACTAACCAGAACTTCATTCTCCTGCCCGGCAAATATAGAGTTCTTGAGAGTTCTTGATGATTTGGGCATAAGCTGGCAGCTGATGCCTAGGTCCCATGTTAGTCACGTGCACGTGGAAAATGTGAAATCCTTCCGGTCACGACCCGGTCACCGTACCGTGACAAAAACAACCAAATTTTGATTTTCAAACATTTCGCATTTTTTTCATGCAAATGCTGTTTTCATATTTGTTAATAAGCCATTCGATCCCCCTTCTTTTGTTGACAGTTTAATCTATTATTTCCAATAAGGATTTCTATATGAAGTCACGCAACTGAAAAATTATATATTTTTTGTTTTATCAGTTACATGTAGTAGAGTCCCCTCTACTAACTCTGGTTTTATATCGCTCAAAATAACGGCCAGTCATACGCAGGTCAAGATGTCCAGCAAATGATATGATATTTTACTTTTTTTCAAATATGACGGGTCAACATGTCCGTTCAAAACCGTATTTGACCGGTCAAGTCAAGCCTTGGCCGGACATCAGTACACTTATACCGTTTCAGACCAGCATGACGTCACATGAAAACTGAAAGAGGCTTGGGTTCTAATTTGTTTCCTAAGATACTCGTTGTTGATTTTCAATATGGCGGCAAAATATTGGCATGAAGTTCTCTAGCAGTAACTTTCTAGACCTTTTTTGCCTTTAATCCAGGATTTCAACATGCCAGAAGAGAAGAAAGAAGAGGCTGAGCAAAGTAATGATGGCGAGAGTGAAGGAAAAGAAGAGATGCCCTCGGATATTATGCCGCTTTTCTTCACTAGTAAAACCCAAGAGATTTTTGCTTGCAAAGGCGATGAAGATGTCACTGATGAAAATCCATTCAAGCTGATAAGCAAAGAGTCCATTGAACAAGATTTTAAATCCAGAGCTGCAATATCTGACTTTCATCCTGCTAAGAAAGCTATTCAGGTCAGTGATTGAGTCAGTAAGCTTTATGTTAATGTGTATGATAAGATGTTTATGGTAACCTTTGCAAAATTAAGCTTATGAATGTGTTTCATGGTTATTTCAGGAATATCCTGCTGATGAAGTACTCGTTGTGTATGACCCTAGCTTTAGATATGGTCAGAATTTTTATCTTTGCCTCACTGAAGAAGCCAAGGAAAGACATCTAAATGTAAGTTACAATTTCAAAACACTGGCATTATTCAACTTGCACATTCTTTACACATACATTACAGTTGACTTTTCACATCATTAGAAACAGCATACTATAATGCAAGGAATGTGCAGGTTGAATACCATTGATTGCATCTACCCGTTAATGCATGTAAAAAAAACACTGGCTCACTCGAGGTCTTCCAAGATGACCAAACGAAGAAGGATTTTTTGCATGAAGCGACAAATATTTGCTTGTATATGCCCACGCATAAGTAATAAAAATGTTGTACTTCACAAGATTAAAATTTAAAATTTTCTTGTCTGTAATGGGAAAAAAATTGCATTACAAATAATAGATGCTTGCAACAGGTAATTATGCTTTTATCTGTGGCACAAGAAACTTTGACATTTGCTGGCATGACAAAAAATTTTTTTTTTTTGTATACGGGGTAGATGAAATGGACAGTAATATTAATAACAATATTGCACAGACATTTAATGCTGTCTTTGAATACATGTATCTGACTTACAGACAAGGCTAAAGACTGGTTCACACTTGACATAAGCATACACACCCCGTCTGGGGGGTACTTCGGGTCGTTTCATACGGGGATGCTCTGCCCAGACTCTCAACCCCTTACCCTTTTTTATACCAAATTTCAGCAAAAGTTACCCCTTTTTTATACCTTTTTGCCTGAAAAGGTACCCCTTTCATATACCTTTGAAGAAAATCTACCCCTTTTTATACCAAAACTCACAAATTTCCACCCCTTTTCTATATGTGCAGCCTGAAAAAAGTACCCCTTTCGGGCGGAGCATCCCCATATAGTCCATTATAGGGAGTACCCCCTCTGGATACACACAAGCGTAAGCATAAGAAAATGAAAACATTTCCATTTTCTTATGCTTATGCTTATGTTGAAAAAATTCAAGTGTGAACCAGCACAACATAACAATTCTAATGCTTAAATGTCTATGGTTATGCTTATGTCAAGTGTGAGCAAGCCTTAAGCTTGTGCAAATAAATCTGTGGTCTTCAACAACAGTGGTTTGCATTGAATGTGAAACTGGTGTATTGCCTTCATATTTTCCCTCAGTGCCAGGGGTCTTCATGGCATATTACCCAAGAGCCTTTGTAGGCATATGATACTGGGTTCCCTAATTGTACAGTCTGATATGTATTACACATGTATGTGACAGTTGTCAATCAGGGCACTTTGTTGCCAAAGTGATTGATTGGAGGTGGGGCTGTATACACTGTATAATCACAAATTACATGTACATCTAATACTCCTTTCTGTAGTTTTCCCACAATCCCTTATGATACTAAATATTTTTTAAACATTTTTCTACAAATTTTATACTGACCTCAACCTCGTGCCCGGATCATAAGGGATTGTGGGAAGATTATGGAAAGGTGCATGACTATATAAATTGAGCATTTCTGAATGAACTTCAACTATACATTCCTTGGCTTCAACCCACATCATGCAAACACAAGAATGCCATCTGAGTCAAAAATGTGAAGCTTTGTTTCAAGAAACAATCATTGATTTACAGACGCAAATAAAGAAAGGAATTTGTAGAAAAGCTTGGCTTATTTCAGCTAGTGAATAAATGATTTTTTACTAAGGGAAAAAATTTACACTTAGTTCTTTGGCCAAATTTAGAAAGTATAACTTGTTAGAGGCAAGCACTTGTCACACCATGAAAACATCATGTTGAGGAGTAGTGTGACTTGCATAACACAACACATTTTCTTAGCAGAAAAATCAGTTACTGGTTTGGGAAAGAGTGTATTTTAAAGGGATTCTTCTCATGATTGAGAAGATATCACTTTGAATTTAATGGTATGCCAACTGTCATCATGATGGTTTAGCATTATTTAATCAAAATTTTGAAGACATACTGTAGATGTTTCATAATAGTTTCATATTTACAGATTTAGATACTATGTCAGTGGTGAGTTGGATATTAATACACATTTTTTTCTTCTGCCTTGTTGAAAATATCTCCAAACACCCCTCTAAATACTTCATTATTGTTTTAGCCCCCATCAGCAGTGGAAGAAGTTGCTGCAGGCGAGGAAGCTGGAGAGGAATCGTTAGAACAATTAAAGAAGTTTCCAAGGACTCCTCTGCCATGGGAATCACTTGGCAGTGAGCTTGAAGTGGAGGAAGAGAATGTGGTCGAAAACAGACAAAAAGTATAAAAAATAGGAATCATGGAATTAAGGGGTACTTAAGGGTTAAATATCCATACTTCCACCTCAAGGGGATTGATGTCAGTTTGTTAGGCTATCACCTTAGGAAGTTTCATTAAGAAAACATTAAAATACAATGTATAACATATACTAAAACATGTTTCCTACATAATTCTTACTAACCACTGTTACTTGTCAAATATCCTTCAAATAAATGTGTGAATATCACATGGAACTTTACTTAGATCATTCTAGTTTAAAGACAATTTTTGAGTATCAATTTATTATATATAATTATACAACTAATAAATATTTTTTCTAAAAATTATACTTTGTCTAGATGAAATTCAGAATTTCAAGAATTAGAAGAGAATTTGGAGTTCCTGTATCTTTTACAACCCGAAGCGCCAGTGCTACTAAAGATGGGATCATTGAATGCCATTCGTATGAAGAAGAAACACCTAGCTTTTTGAGAAAAGAACTTGATAAGAGCACTCAGGTATGACTTGAAATTATATCTGATCTATTATTTAATTACATTTTCATAATCAATATGGTCTAGCCCATTCACTGAGGTGGTCTGAAGATTATATTGAAGAGATTGACTGTCTCTTTTACTGGGTCAATGAGCTTATCATGGTATGGTTTGCATAATATCATTAAAAGTAATTGCACAGTATGATAAGAACAGGATAGGACCTAGAATTGTACCCTGAGGCATACCACTGGAAGCCAGTCAGAATAAGTATTTCTTATGGCCACACATACACTGGCAATAGTTAGTGAGAAAATTTCTAAACCATTGATAGTTAAAGCTCCCATTGACTCCCATAACTTAATTTATTTAAAGCTTACTCTGAGGATACTCCAACCGGGACCACTTTGATGAACTAGTATTAGTAATTAATCATATTGTGGCATTTATTTCAATATTTTTAACCGGCCAATCAGATAGCACACAATATAATAAGAGTGTGTCAGAACGTGATAATTTGATTGGCTCTTATGCTTCTGTCAGTTCAATCTCTGTCTAGTTTACAGTTATCTGATTGGTCAGTTTTATTCAAGTGGTCCCTGTTTAGTGTGTACAGCTGTAATACAGTAATTCACCATATGGGCTGATATCTGGGCTGTTCAATGAGATTTGAAATTAATATCTTTCCAAAACTTGCAGGAGTTTAAACACCTCATACACATATATAGCACCAAGTGCATGCATGAGCATGACCAGGCCTGTGGCTTTTTAATAAATCTTTTTTATGTTTGTTTTGTCATTTTGAGTTTGTAGTTTCATTTTGATGTCTTAGTCCTTCTGATGTCTCTTGAAATTCTGAATTCATTTCAGGCAATTCCTGAACTTATAGATACTGGTAACCAAACTGAATGGTAGGTGAAAACCCTTCATGAACTTTGATTCCGTTTTAAGTCAGCTTGATTTCTTGTAGCTGATAAAACTGTGATCAATATTCTCTAGTTATGTGGCTGTACAAGTTTCATGATATCAGTGGGACAGGAAAGAAACCAAATTGCACCCTCAAAAAAAAACTACCCTCGCTGGTATGACAAAGCTTTATAACCAGTGCTAATTAGGTGAGATCTCACCTAATTAGGACTGGTTATATAGCTTTGTCATACCAACCCAGCTACAAAAGTATCCCACTGCTGTAAGCACCACACAGACTTAACATATTGTAAGTTATTGTTCTGCAGCAATGCATTCTGGGACTGTTAACTCAATCAAACAACACCAAACAAAAGATACAAGTCATGTCGATATCATTTGTTGTTCTTTTTTGCTGCAGCACAATAGTTTTTTACCATAACTTGTAAATTTCTTGCGCGCTGATTGGCTGAGAGCCATGATCAATAAGAGGACAGACCGATAAGATGACAAATCGCTCGTGCACATAGCTAGCGCACGCTTGAAACAGTTTTTTCTTTCAAACTTTTTCTTCGTTTTTGGATCTTTTCTTTGCCTGTTATGGTAAAAAACAAATCGAAGTGATTTTTCCATGGTCTGTACTCCTATCGAACATAGAAATGACGCCAGAAATGATTTCGCTGCGCTCGTGGTTCCACTTGAGTTTGGATCATATCTGACGTCATTTCTATGTTCGATAGGAGTACAGACCATGGAAAAGTCACTTCGATTTGTTAAGTGTATTCTATTCAGAGATTAATTAATTTTTGAATTAAAATCATGAAGTGGGAAATTGAAGAAATGAAGTATTTTCCCTAAATTAAATGCGTTTGATTTTTTTGCTTCCAAAGTTTGAATACTTTAAATATTACTAACAGTATATTTATCCCGCTTTTTTTCTTTTCTGTTGCTATCAAAGCTTCTGTGAAAGCAGGCCATTTGTTCAGTCTTCATAATAAAATGTATTGTATCTCTTTTAGGAGGAAACCCTGCAATGCTTTTACACAATATACACCCAGGGAATTTAATGAAAAAGAAAGAGAAGAAGTAAATAAAACTGTGGGCTTAAAAGACTTTGTGGAAAAGGTCACTCCAAGGTTGGTTAATTATCTTCTTTTGTAAGTTGATAATCAATGGCATTGATTTTCTGCAACATATCTATAACATGGAACTGGTGGAACTGATTGTACGTCCATTATAATAATTAAAAATCTTTTTATCCCCCACCCCCCCCCCCCCCCCCTACACACACACACATTTTCTTGCTAATTCCCCTGAGCTCCTCTAATAGTGCTCTGTTGGTCTGCTCAACTGCATTTAGGTTTGAGTTGGCTCTTCAGCAGAATGAGATCATGGATGTGTTTTATGATGACTACCTTGCAATGAATGATGATGAAACAACCTTTGGTGCAAAGTCTGATAGCTACCTCAAGGTAATGATAATAATAAACACCTCCAACACCAACAAATGAATATGTAATCTTGGTGGTGGTGTTTGTCATTATAATAATGAGTTTTAGCACCATTACTCATGATCACAGGTTATTATTAATAGAAATTGTGCTTGCTGATTAGTGGAGAGTTTCAGAATATTACAGTCTCTATAATCACCCATGGTGAATATAGGATTGCCAGGGCATCTGAAAAAGTGTGAGGATGCGATTTTGCAATATTTCCCGAAAATCGCACTGAATCGCACTATTTATTGTTTTCCTCACTTTTCGACATTTTCTGCACTTTTTGACATTTTCTGCACTTTTTGCCAGAAAAATACAGAAAAACTTGCTAACCTGTGGACAATGGTCTTGAATACACATTTGTTTAATTCTTTAAATAAGCAAGTTTTTAATTGGAATTCATCGCATTTTGGGCTGGAAATGGACTGCAAAACATTGTTTTCTTTCACCTTTTGACAATCTACCAGACGTTCCTTGTCGTAAGTTTAGTGGCCTGGGAACTAGTTCTAATTTTATAAATGCTTTTAATTGGTCTAAAAAGCCTCCAATCACATGACTCTATAAAAATACAGCAAATTAAGTGGGAACTATACAATTAATTATAATTACTATAATCAAAATAATATTAACAATAAATAATAATATGCAAATTAGCATTTCCGCACATTTCCACACTATTTGCTAAAATTTTCGCACTCTCCCAAGTTTTATTTCTGCACTTTTTCAGATGCCCTGATTGCATGTGCTTTTTTTATTGATACTGTACGTGCCTCTTTCAAAATTCGAAAAACATCTTCATCTTAGATATAAATCAATGTTTTTGAATAATCACCTGACTGTGTTATGATACTAAAACAATTATTCACCTCATACTCAGTCAGTGATTTATTTGGTGAATATTTTTTTAAATATTTACCGATGGGAAAAAATCAATTTTAACAAGACAGAAAGTGATTTCCCCATTCTCGAAAATTATTAGGATAAGTAACAACACAATTTACTTGTAATTTGTTCTAGGAATATCAATCATTCACAGATCTTCAGTTCAGTAAAGAAAAGACTATAACTCACATTCAATGGCACCCAACAATTAAGGGTGAGTGCATCCAGAGTTTTGCAGGTGTTATAATATCTCAAATGTTATGCACAGCATAAGTATTAAACATTATATATTATTATTATATTATTATTATTATTATATATATATTTTGAATCATTTGTTAGTAGTGACTTTGGTATCAATATCAATATGAAATTATTTAATAAATAAATGTAAAATGTCATCATTATTATTGTATATTTATTATCATTATTAATCTAAGTAACTTATTTCTGATATTAATTAACTTATTCGTGTTATCCTTGATATGTGACATTAAATTTAAAGTGAGCTGGATATTATTATTATTATTATTAGTCTTATTATTATAATTATCATCATCAATCTTATCATGATCAATTTTTTTTTTACTAGGTATAATTGCTGTTTCTTGTGGGGAAAGGCTGGCATTTGATGACAGAATTGACCAATTCTCTAGAATCTTGATGACACCTTCACTAGTTTTGATCTGGAGTTTCTCTGATCCCATACACCCCCTGATTCTCCTTGAAGCACCAGATGATATCTACTCATTTAAATTCAATCCATCAGATCCTAACATTATTGCAGGGGGTTGTATCAATGGACAGGTATAGTAAGTAAGAGATGAATACAGAGAATGAAGGCAATAAGCCATATAGAGAACCATTATAGGCTTATTGCTGACATTCTTGGTATTTGTCAGTCTTATTATATTCCTAATGAGGTTTTCACAACAGGGCAAAACCCAAGAGAAAATAGTGTGATAATGCAGGGCTCAAAATAATGGCCAGTCATATGCCAGTCAACATGTCTGGCGTATGACATTTTATTGTATTGTTTTCAAATATGACCAGTCAACATGTACGTTCAAAACTGTATTTGACCTAGTCTCCTTTATTTGCAGCCATTCTTAATGTCGGGAGGGATTTGCGACCGACACTAAAAACGGCTGCAAAGGAGACTATATTTGACTGGTCGAGTACCAAATTTGGCTGGACATTGACCATTGACTGGCTGTTATTTTGAGCCCTGTAATGTTGATGCACTCACTTTAATGAGGATACATAGATTATGAATTAGCAATTTCACTGTTTTAGCTCATCCCACATGGAGAAAATTATGGAGGTTTATACAGTATATGATGAACATCTGTTATTAACTAGTAATAGTACTTTTAACTATATAATTATTATATGCAACAGGTTATTATGTGGGACATCAGCAACTACAGTGAAAGGTTAAAATCTCATCGCCAGTCACATGGTCAAAGCAAAAGAAATTCCATGAACTCGTTGGTAAGCATGTTTGATCAGCTGTAACTTGATTTATCTGGTATATTAAGTAAATTCGAAATCAAAGTAAGTTGTAACTATGACATGTATAGCTAGTGATCAGTCTGTAGTGTAGTTTTTAGTAGTGTAGCTTTTTCTTTCAATCATGCCAAACTCTACTCTAAAATATGATGAATTAAAAATCTGCTTCTGCCAAACAAGAATGCACCTGGTCCAGAGCAGGACCCACTTTTATCGATGCATGCACAGTGAAAACCAAACGAGTAGTGGAAAGAGACTAGCAAGAATCGTAAAGATATTAAGTATTCTTATTTCATGCGGGCACTGTTTTCCTTATATTTTTGCGATATGAGTTAGTGAGAAAAGTGGGTTGAGTTCTGGTCAAGAATACACCACACTCAATAGTTATCTCAGATAGGTCTTGTTCAGTTCACATGAACCTAGATGGGGGTGCCCCCAGATTACACCCACCCACCGACCCCCCCTCCGTTGTGAAACTGCAATTTAAGAGAGATCTAAAGGCCATTGGAGACCTCAAAATATGTCATTGAGTTTTTTAGAATTTAGGATGATAAATTACAATTAATATATGAAAATCCAGTTAAATTGACGCGATAGTTGTGAGAAGCGAACGAGTTTAAGAATCAGCTAGGATCACAACCTTACTTGTAATATTTTGATCATATATATATTTATATTTTTACTTTTTTCATTAGCCTGGTTTTGAAGATGATTCGCTCAAAGATCAGTCTCCAATGATTCGATACTGTGCTGTGTCATCTATTGAGCACACCCACAAGACAGCAGTGACAGATGTTCAGTGGATACCAGATCATATGGAGGTAAGGCGCACAACATTTTCTTGTCAAAGTCTGTTGTTATTGCGAAGTAGTTAAGAAGTAAGAAGATATGATTTCAAATTCTGACAGCAAAATAATAAGCCAGTTCGGAGTTTCAGAATCGTTTTCAGTGCGCATGCGATTTTATCCCGAATTTCTTGCCTTCTTTTGTTTAATCCTTCTTTCATCCTCCTCCTCCTCCTCCTCCTCCTCCTCCTCCTCCTCCTCCTCCTCCTCCTCGTGGGTAAGCCCACATAGCGCAAACAAAAAGGATGCCAACGTTTTCTGTCTTGTGATGCCATCACTGCCTCCTCGAAGGAGATGCCGGTCTCCTGTAGATCCCTCGCGACTGCGTCCCTCTAACGCATGCGTTGCCTACCCAGACGCTGGTGCCCTGTCGGTTCCCAGTGAAGTAATCGGTAAGGCAAGCATGTGGAAGACATACTTTCGACGTAACCAAGCCATGTTAACCATTTTCGTCTTAGACAAGATATTTATTAGAGATGTCTGGCGAATTCTTTCAAAGATCTCTTCATTTGAAACATGGTCTTTCCATGGTCTTTCCATCTCTGCATTAGAAGGGATAAAAAAATAGTCTGAGATATAACTAATAATTCTTGGGGTGCAAGCACGTGACTCAAATATAAATAACAATTCACAGCCGCCATCTTGGTTGATATGATAAATAATGGTTTGTATAGAAAACCAATATAACATGTACCCCATGGCAAGAATTCACGGATATCACGGATATCTCTCAGTTCTATACTTATAATGATGTTTATGTAGATGTCTTGTAGATCAGTTTCCGTTAACACCTTCAAATACATTACTAATAAATAATGTGTGTGACTTCAATATTGTTCTTGATGTCATGCAGCATTTTGCAGAATTGGCAAGGCATAATTTACTGCAAAAGTCCATTTCACTTATACAGTTGATTTGTTCTTATAACTCAATTTTTGATTCAGATTGGGCGTATGGGATTAGTAGTGGAAAACAAGTCTCAGCACTGCTGTCAGTTAATGACAAGTGCTGCTGATGGGACTGTCATGTTCTGGGATACTCGACCTACTAAATCTGCTGCACCTGCTCAAATCACCACCACTAACCCTGCTGGGATACCACTGACTTTCAAACACCTTGATCTATCTTGGAAGCCAATACTCAAGGTAAACAAAATGCTAACGGCCAGCTGTGACATATGACTAGGATTTTAATAAAGTTAAATTCCTGGGGGGGGGGGGGTATGCTCGTCGGAAATTTCCAAAAATACCCCTAAAAGATACTGGGCGTGGTTTGGCAAATTTTAACCCCCAAGAGATACCACAAAAATAATACTATTAAAAATACATTAAATTACATTGAGTAATATTCTGAGTTTACGCAGGCATACGTATTGCGTTATCATGCGATGGGCTAGTTCCTTTTTCAACACCCTAAAAGATACCAGAAAGTGCTGATTTGCTAATTCTCAAATTTAAGACCCTAAAAGATACCAAATCGCTGATTTTTACCCCTAAGACATACGACAAGCATACCCGATACTTTACCCCCGGAGGGGTTAAATTATAAAAAGAGCTTTTAATGATATAGCTGTCTTTGTGCTATAGGTGGCTGTACAGCGTATGACTGGTAATGGAGAGTTTGGCCCGACCTGCTTTAGCATTACAGAGAAGCAAGGTAGTAGGATAAATGGTAAGTATGGCATCTCAATGTTCCTATTCAATACCTTCTATATGATTATAAATGATTTATTACACCGCTAAAAGTTTTGTAATACACCTTGATATTTTACTCGCCTATTTGTATTTTGTCTGGCGGTCATTGCGGCGGAGTCGTCAAAATACGGTGCGACCCGTAAAAATATATCAACGTGTAATAACATCTATATATACAGTGAGGACACTCGAACCGTGAACACTTTGAGGTTTTTTCATACTTTTTTCTCCTTTATCCCTTTGTGAATCGATTGGAAATATGATTTATTTTGAACAATAAGATTATTTGAGTTCAGTGCGTCATTTTCAGAAGGTTTTTTTTCCCTTACTTTAAATAATGTAAATTAAACCACAGAGTAGATAGATAGTCCATGACGACATCTTTTTTTTTTCTTTTTTTTTTTTGAGTTGAATAGCTTTAAACATTTTTTCAATCAGATTTTATGAAATCTGTTTTTTTCTTCTACCCTATTATTTTTTTCCTACACTTTTCTACCTTATTCTTCTTTCCTATCTCCTTTCCTTGACCGGTGACACAACTTCATTTATGCTCAGGAGGGAAAGGAGAGAAAGAACCTGAACAAACTGGCATGGCACGCCATTCCTCAAGTCTTGGTAAATCCAAGGACCAAGGAAAACCCCTGGAAAATGTCAGTACAAAGTTCTTTGTGGGAACTGAGGTAATAATCTATGGAAATTAAAAATTCCCTTATTACATAAAAGTTTCGCGACGTGTTAGTTTGCGATTTCGGATGTTGCATATTTTGCGACATTTCAATTTCGCGATTTCATTGATCAAAATAGTCATTATTTGTATATTTTCATATTTTTCAAATATGGATATTCCTTGAAGCAAGCCACTTAATTACATAATAACAACAAAGTTAAAAAGTTCGTGCTAGTTCCTTGGTTTTGACTTGAGTATAATAAATACTTGTACTAATCATTCAGTGTGTTGGTCTGGTTAAATAAGCGCCAGTGCTCCTCGTAAAAATGTTTTTCAGCCATGCTTCATGATGGCCATTTTAATCCCGAGATTTTGGCGTGAAAATTTCATGTAAAATGTATAAGCCTGGGACGAGATTTGACTTCTCGGATCAATGTACTTCATTCGAAACTATTTTATATGCAAGACTAGAAAACTCACTCCAACTCGTCTGAGAAAAATATAATGAAAACGGAATACGTGTGTCCTGTAGTGACCTAATATAGCCACCCGACTCCCTTGAGATCATAAGTCTAAACTCTTATCATGTTTGTTTAGGAAGGTGATATGGTGTACTTGGATTGGAAGCCAGAAAAAGATGCTGATAGTGGAAAAATATTAAGTAAGTCAATACGATAACATCATGTGCATACTGTGTGGGAAAGTTCCTGCTCTTCATATAGTGACTATATGTGCATGTAAGCGTAACCATTTGACCAGAACTCTAATAAGGTGAACTAAGGGTTTTACGCACTACACAGACATGAATGCATAGTGTTCTCTAAGGCTACCCTTAATAAAGTGCACATAACCTTTAAACCTTGGTATCTTGAAGACGCATCACTCAAATCAAGAAATGTTTTACCATCCGACTATTTACTTCATGTTGAATCAGTATTGAAGGCACTGAAAAAAAGGTTATGTGCACTTTATTAACGAAGCAGCTCATTTGACGGATTCCTCAGATCAGTTAATATGTCACACGAGTGAATAGATGGATGGACAAGTTAATAACTGAACATGATTTGTACTTCTTTTTTCCACTAGCTCCCCGTCCAGAATTCGTTTGGCAAGCTCATGATGGTCCTATGAACACTCTTACTAGATCACCTTTCTTCAGGGACATCATTCTTACAGTTGGTGGATGGACTTTTGCCATATGGAAAGAAGGCGTTACTGTAAGTTTTCGCTCTCACTCACGTCCTTGAATTGTGTCTTTGATCGCATTTTTCTTGTATTTGGTATCTAAGTCCTATTTTCGATTAGGTATATCTTATTATGAAACCCTCTAATTGGGCGTAACACTTTGCTTGGTTACTAATGATCACATAGGTAACGTGCTTTGCTACGGCGCTGTCTCTCGCTGCTCAGTGTGTAGCTCATGCTTGCGGGCTTCGATTCATGACTGAACCGAATACATCAGTTGATTTTGTTTGATGTCTTCTCTTCCTTGCCACGAAGGATTCTCTCCTCCCTGTTTTCCGGGTTGTCTCCAAAAAATTCGACACGTGAGTTGAGTGTTGCATGTGTGTTGTAAATACAACAATACACATTTACTAAGAAATGTCATGACACTTACTCATAAAGCTGTTCAAATTTCTTTCTTTCTGTTTTTTTCTTATTCTGATAGATGCATTATCTCATTTCAGAATGATCCGTTGCTACAGTCAGCTAGTCACATTCTCAAGCTAACTAATGGTCACTGGAGCCCATCAAGACCTGGTATGTCACATAGAACATTAACTAGAGCTCAGTCCTATGAAACTCTTAGCACTCACCTCTTGATTTTCTCTAGGTGTGTTTTTCATAACCAAGACAGATGGTAGTGTAGACGTGTGGGATCTTTTAGACAGGTAACAACAGCATATTACTGATTAATTTCATTTATGATGTCAGCATGCACGTTTGCCTAGCGATAAATTGCTCCTTAGCTCATTATTGTGCTCTGAGGCTTTTCTCTAGGTTCTCGGCCGGTTTTCCTCCCCCCGCAGAAATCAACTTCTAAATTCGAATTCGATCACGCGTCAAGCGCTTTACTTATGACCCCTGCTAGTCATTTTCTGGCGCGCAAGATTGAACACTGTCTCCATGCATGATCGGCGTAAAATAAATATGACATTTATATTCTTGTTGGTTTTTGATGATCTTCAAAGATATTTTTTCTTCGTTTTTGTGTGCAGTTAAAAAGTACAGGTCGAGTCCTTGTTTCTCCTAACATGCAGACTTGAAAACATCGATCTGATTAACAAATAAAACAGCTTTTAGTACGTGCCGAAAGCACTCATGAATTGCGTAAAGCACAAGCCTGCGTGCTTCTCTTCACTCTGCTTTCGTGCTTATACGTCACTTCCTGTGTGCTTTATTACTGAACGGAGCACGGAAATTACATTGCCATATGATAAAAGTTGTTATTGTCTGCAGGTCCCATGAGCCGTCCTTGACCCAGAACGTTACTGCATCTCCTATAACAACAATCTATCCACATCAGGTATCAGGTGCGTAAAATATGGACCGGCAAAAAATCAATTGGTGCATGAATGGTTTCTCGTTTAGCATCATCATCATTATCATTCCTCGTCATTCTACATGTTGGAGGCGCATAAGTCGCCTCTCTTTTTATTGGTGCTGTTTGAGAAATGTCGATTTAATTAAATGGCTAAGCGCAAATCACAGTTATCCTAAGCTTTGTACTAGTAAACCCTTGCTTGAATGGCTCTGATATCAAAAAATCACTTCATACTAGCGTCATATACAGCTATTTCAAAAAAAGTTAGTGAAGGTCTTGTTGCTTGTTGCATGTTGCATACCAAGCCCGAAATACGTTATGGGTGATGTAAATCCAATCAGCAAAAGGTCACAGCAATATGGGATTTTCCCAAACTTTGTCTGCAGGTTTTTCTAGCCTAATTTTTATTTTATGCTGACATTATTAACATATGAATATAATACAGTTCAAGCTTGGTAGCATGCAACAAGCAACATGCAACCGCCATCAAAACCTTCACCAACTTTTTTTTTTTGAAATAGCTGTATTCTAATGCCGTATACTTATTTCAATAAAGTAAGTCACCTGAAAAGCTACAAAGCTGAGACTGGCAAGGATTATTGGTTTAAATTTTACACGTTTCAACTGCTTGATAGCTATTAATGGACTTGAGACATTTTGCCGGGTAAAATTTCATCTCCTGGCAGCATCTCCAAGCTGCAGTTTCTAGCAAATTCAAAGCTTTATTTGATTAATGTGAAATGTTTCCCATGATCCTTACCGACCTCAAATTTCTAGGTTTTTAGTGACTATAACGTTTTTGAAATAAGTACAGTCAATTGAAAAAACGTCGTCGATCGGCTCCGCGACTACGCGAGTAGCCCGAACGGGAGTATGGGTAAAAAAACACTGAAGCGGTTGAATTCTTCACTGATTGAATATGCACCGGGCTTACAGAACAAAAATTCGCTGGCCAAATAGTATTTTGATGGCTTATCAGTTTCAAAATTTGAATGAATATTAGTCATATCGACAAAACCCGAAGACATAAGTTTAGAGGGTTGCTGTTTATATTATCTTATTAGTAAGAACCAACAACTACTTCAGCGAATAATTAAGCGCTTCAGCGATTTCTACTCATACTCCGTTTCGGTTCATGACTACCAAGTGATTTCACTTTTCTCAGGCCGAAGAAATTAGCCAATCAGTGAACATTTTGTTGGAAGCTCAATGTTTCCTAGTTCTCGGTTTTTGGCTCGATTTACGGCAGCTTTCGCTTGAAAATAAAGAAAATAAAAGTTATTCATGCTTATATTCACCAAACACCTTTTAGAAAAAAAGCATATTTTGTCGTTGTTGGTGGAAGACAAGAGATAATAGAAATTTTCGTCGTTACAAACAATGCATTGCGTGCCTAGATTCCAGATCACCTGGTATATATAAAGGGTTTAGGAGAGTGATGTTCTTTAGGATTATTTTCAAAAGAAAAACCAGCGAGGGAGTAAGCTGTCAAAATGGCACGATTATTGATGTCGGTTTTTCGAAAAATATGATTTCTCTATATCTGTGATTTCTTGATGTTATTATTTACCTCGATAAATTACTGAACTGATTACTCGCCACATTGAACTCAATCTCGTATTAATTATAAATTATTGTTATTATAGGCAAGCAGCAGCTATTGGCCGTGGGGGATACCATGGGAACGCTACATGTAATGGAAGTACCATGGAATCTTAGACATCCATCTACTAATGAAGTATGCCATGCTTTTCAGTTAAAACTTTTTTGAAGGAGCCAATGTCGACGATTATCGAAACTCATGAAACACCAAAAAAATGAACATGATTGATTCAACAACTGGCTTTGGGTTAGGCCAGGTTTAGACGTCGAAGTTCACATGTGCCGAATCAGGCTAATGCAAATGAACTCAAACAATAGGTTTTGCTCATTTGCATTAGATTCGGCACATGTGAACTTCAACATCTAAACCGGGCCTAACGTACTTTCAAGGGTTTTTGGGTTACACGCATTTCCAAATTGACCAAGAAAACTATCTTTTAAATTGGGTTTAGTAGTTTAGTACAAACATCACAGAGGTCGGTTTTACATACAACTACGCCGAATGCAATAATGGCCGCTATTGACTTTCAGAAATAAGAACTAATCTTTGAAAATGAGCACCACCATAAGAAAGAGCAAGCAAAAATATGTATTTTTGGAAATTTTTTTTGCTATAAATCGAATTTCAGTGAAGTTATTTGTAGTCGAAAATACCGTATTTTGTATGTGTTCAGTCAACTGAGAGCTGACCCGCCACTTCTCAAGAGTTTAATATTTCTACCTCAAACTTTCTAACTTTGTTGATATCATTCTAATCTATAATTCTAATGTAGTGGTTAATTAACATATGAATTTTTAAAAAATTATGATACTGAAGTGGCGTTCATTATTGCATTCGGCGATTAAAACCAAACCTTTTTTCTTAATCTGTAAAATCTGATTTTACCATAACTTGTCAATTTCTCGCGCGCTGATTGGCTGAGAGCCATGTTCAATAAGAGGACAGACACATAAGATGACGAATCGCTCGCGCACGTAGCTAGCGCGCGCTTGAAACGTTTTTTTCTTTCAAACTTTTTCTTCGTTTTTGGATCTTTTCTTTGCCTGTTATGGTAAAAAACAAATCGAAGTGACTTTTCCATGGTCTGTACTCCTATCGAACATAGAAATGACGCCAGAAATGATCCAAACTTTGCAGTGAAACCACTCGCTGCGCTCGTGGTTCCACTTGAGATTGGATCATATCTGACGTCATTTCTATGTTCGATAGGAGTACAGACCATGGAAAAGTCACTTCGATTTGTTAAGCTTATCCTTTGCACTTTGGCAGAAATGACCCTCTAACCACAAAATATAGGAAAGATAACAATAACATTTCTGATTGGTTAAGAAACATTCCAGAATATTTCTAAGTTCCCACGGCATTTCCATTGGCACTGTAAGGGTTTAATAACGTGTTGTTTTCTTTCTTAGGCTAATGTCATGGAAAATTTCTTTGAGCGCGAAGTAAAGCGACTTACTTTTGTTGAAGAACGCCAGAGGATTCGCGAAATCGAAAAGAAAGAGCACGACGGTCAATTGTCTAAAAAACAAGAATCCAAGAAGCAGGAGGAAACAGAAGCGGATTTAGAAGCCAAACAGCGAATGGTATGGGGAAAAAAGGGAAGAAAGCCAGGGCGCTTGCTGGTGGTTTAGTTATTAGCGCACTGAACTTAGAAAAAGCTTTGGTCATGAGTTGTGTACAGTGTCATATTACCGGGTCCAATTAAAGTGCTTGTAATAGTATAAAGGCTCTGACACACGGTGCAACATTGCATGCAACATCAAACTGAGATATGAAAACTTGAATGCCTGTTTTATTTTGTTTATGTCATTGGTATTATCCTCGTAAATTAATCGAAAAAATCGAGATTCTCCCTTTTTTGGCTGCTGAAATTCTACTGTAATCGTAATGTTGCATGGAATGTTGCACCGTGTATCTGAGCCTTAAGCACTCAAAGTTTTTTTGTTTTCTGTAGTCAGTATAGAAGACGCAAAAATAGCTGATTAAGCTATTTTACAGTTTCAAATTTGGTTCATTCTTTTCCAAGATATAGCTCTCCAAACTTCGCAACAGCTATATTTTAAATTTCCCGCGCGAGAGATTTCCGCGAATTTCAAAAGGTCTGGTTCCTATCTGACATGAACTTAAGGGATGGAAGTCTGTCTCTCATTCTGATGTCTAATGTCATCAAAAAGAGAAAAAGCAAGATAGATGTGTTGTCTGCAGGTGTTCAACTGAATCAATCGAATGTAGAAAAAAGAATTTCAGTTCATCGCGTTACAGTTTTGAATAGACGATCGTCCCTTAAAGTGCCCCTGGTAGATAGCACCAAACCTAATTAAAATAAATCCTTATGGTCTCAAAAAAATATGTTTTTGTAGAATTTTCCCGCTTTCGATGTAATCCTCACTTTTAAGCGCGTTTTGAAAATGTCCCAATAATTCTCACGGCCGCGCCACTGTGAGAATGGGCCTATGACGTCATCGGGGCGATGACTTCGACAGTTCTCAAAGAATCTAAGCGACAATTAGAAAAATGTGTCAACGGTTAACGACACGATATCTAGGCATTTTTTTCTCTCCAAAATTCCAAAACAACAACACACTGCTTGTAAAGAAAGATTCGCACCACCCCAATGACGTAAGCAAAATACTAGGTCTCTGGTGCGGTACTGAAACTTCGAGAATGACTGGACGCTAACTTTCTTGAAATTTCAAAGCGCAAAAAATCAGGATTACACCGACAGCGTGAAAATCCTACAAAATATGCTTTTGAGACCATTAAGATTTATTTGAAATGGGTTTGATGCTACTCATCTATTAAACAACGTCAAAGGTGGATCGCCTACCCCAGCCCCTTTTTATTTGCGGTTTTTCCTCAAACAAATTGTTTAAAGAGATATATCTTGGTAACGAGTGGACATAATTGAAAACAGTAAAATGACTTGGCTATTTTTGCGTCCTCTATACAGGAAACAAAACAAAAAAACTGTGAAAGGCGTATAGGCACTTTAATTAAAAGCCCACTTGGCCTTTGATTACAGTTGCGAAATCTCTAAACAGACTTTCAGACTTTGTGATTACCGAATAATTAGTAGTACACATTGGTGACTGCTCTGACAATCTTTGGAATGGACAATTCATTTTTATGATTCTCCTTGTGTTTTCGAGTGCATTCATTGCGTCCTTTAAATGGAAAGAACTTCGATTTAAACAACGAAAAAAAAAAGAAAAAAAAACACCTAGAAAGAAGTGCTTTTTATTTGGACCCGGGTGTTGTTTCTTTTCACAGAATTCTGTTTTATTTCTTTTTTCGAATTTTCTTTTTTTCTGTCTTGTCTTTGGCCGCCCTACCCCCCCCCCCCCCCCCCCCACTAAATCACCAATAATCACCAAGACTTCTGCATTTCTGCTATTTAAATGATTTATTTAGCTTGTGATCGTAATATTCTTTGATTATGTTGTTTTGATTGGGAAGATTTTAATTCCTTGAAATGTCTTTCGTGTCTTTTTAACAGTTAACTTCTTCTCTCTTGACTTAGGAATACCAAGAATATCTAGAAATGGAGAAAAAATTACTAGAAGAACTTGGACTCCGTGAGGAAGCCGAAGAGCCCCTGGATACTTAGGGGAGTTGGTATCCATTTGTCGAATGCTGCTGGACATTGTTTCAGGCTTTTTCTTGTATCATCTTCAGCCTCTATCAGTTTCGTGGTATAGAGCTTTTTTTTCCAGTTGCTTTGAAGAATATGTCAATAACTTATACTTAAATATTTTATTGGTAAAGTATTTCAGGTTTTATAAGCTTGAAAATTGTTGTGTATAGCTCATTTATTAAAAAAATGTTTCTCATTCTTCTTGTCTTGTGTCTCTTCCCCAGTCTCCTGAGCCTGTTCACATACGTATGCGAGCCACCGGCAAGGTGAACACCGCAATGTTGCAATTGACGGCTGGGATCCCTGTGTGTGATGCCAAAAAAGTCATTGAAATTGTGTCCATTCGACTGCATGTAAATCACTGTTTTTCTTTTGTTTTGGTTTTTTTTAATTTATTTTTTTTATGGCAATTCATTAAATATTATTTTCTTGAAGAAATCATTTCGTAAATCCACCCCCCCCCCCCCCCCCCCCCCCACCCTGGTAAATCCGACTGTTTTTGAGTCGTTAGAGAAATCTTGAATACCGTTACGGAATTATTGATACATTTATTTTGTTGCAATCAGGTTTGTAAACTGAAAAGGGACTCGGAAAAGGCACTGGTGACTAAGTGGTGAGAGCGCTCGCCTCTTCCAGTTACCAATGCTACTAGGATTTACACTTGGACGTTTACTACTAGGTGATACAAGAAAATGTAACTAGCCAATCAGCGCGAAGCTAACAAGCTCAAGTTGTTAGCATAACCCATGACGGGGGAAAATTGCGCACCAATGACTGCCTTAGTAGGGTAGGACACGGCAAATAAACAAAATTGGAACTAGAATTCAAATTTCTCTCATTACAAACGCAGGATCCAGTGTTTCTAAAATACTGAAAAGTTATTATCAATAAAATTATTTTTTCTTTCAAATTCGAGAGCTAGAACGAGCTTCGAGAAAATGTTCAGGCTCCCCTCCCTTGATTTGATAATTGGATGCGGGTTTTACTTTGTCAAAGAAGCTCGTGAACACGAAGTTTATAGAAAAACTAAAACGAAGTTTTAGCCGTAGCATCTCAATATTAGCCATGTTAAATCATTTTGACAGGCTTTGGATTCCTCTAAGAGTTCTAGCGACGCGAGTTGTGCTGCTCTAATCGAGTAAGTTTGAGTTGCTGACAAATAATTCAGCTGATATGAATTCTCATAATACTCAATAATAAAACTGAAATTTGGAGAGTCCTATTCGATGCAGCGAGCTCCCTTTGCATTTGAAGGGAACTTAACTAAATTCTAATACTAGTTACATGTTCGTATAGATGCTAAGCTTCTTTGAATATTATACGGAATGCCTTATTTTGACCGGCCGCTTTATAACATGTTCCATGAATTAACATATTCAAACAGTATTTTTTAACAGTTATCACTTTATTTCTAGAAATAGAAAGCTTGCGAATATCTTGGTACGTGTAGAAATACATAATGCGAATGTTTCAGTAGCTGCAAGCTTTTCAACACTTGTCTTCTTTTGAATTCTTTTAAAATGATTTACTGAAGAAGCGAACGAGAGTTGTTGGATTTCCCTTCGGTTTGTTTATATTCTCGCACAATGACGCACTGTAAAAATGCAGGGCTAAAGGCTTACAAAAGGCTAACAACTTTGGAGGGATTGCATGCAGGCCTGGTCGCAAATACTTTACCTAGTACGGTTTTACAGCAATAACCGTTGTATCGCGATCCGCCGTTTCAAAACTTCGTTTGAATTTTGGTCTTTTGGTCTTTTGCGAGCCGTCACGTGCTAAAATCAACGTTGTTGTTTAATTAGAAAAAAATTGGGGAATTCAAAAATACCTGAAAAAAAAAAATTTATAACTATATAATAATAATAATGATAATAATAATAATAATAATAATAATAATAATAATACTTTATTTGTATAGCGTAAATTCGTAAAGTCCAAATACACTTCACAATATTATACCTAACTAAAAATAAACATAATAAAGCAAAGCCTAAACTGAAACGATTATAAGAGTGACTATCAAGTAAGGACAGTCATAACATAGTTAATAAAGAAAAGTGATTAATCTATAAAATAAGCCTGTAAGTACTTTATATGTTATAAGTAGAATCTTAAAAGTGATAGAATGATCTACTGGCAACCAGACTGAGTGAAATTATTTTGTTTTGCCCTTCTAATTGAGCTGCATTCCGACGTGCTGCAAGGGGTTTATTAAGTAGAGACGGCGCTGAGTTTAATTTTCATGTTCAGAGAGAGAGAGAGAGAGAGAGAGAGAGAGAGAGAGAGAGAGAGAGAGAGAGAGAGAGAGAGAGAGAGAGAGAGAGAGAGAGAGAGAGAGAGAGAGAGAGAGAGAGAGAGAGAGAGAGAGAGAGAGAGAGAGAGAGAGAGAGAGAGAGCTACCATGCATCACTGTAATGCAATTAAGACCACTCGCATTCCATGAAAAGAAGTGCAAGATACGCATAAATAATCATCGCACCGTCGGTTACTTTTCCATGCCTGATAGGAGAGTAAATCATGGAAAACTTTCTATTGTCTTGAATGATATTGCCGACGTTTACACACAACAAATGTTAACCAAGGTATGGTAACCCTTATACCTCATTAATTTGTCCGAGTGTAAACACGGCCTTAGATGTGTAGATGAATAACCACGCATCACTAATTGTGATACATTCCATCACGACTTCGTTATATCTTTGTATCACGGCTATTCATTTGTTTTATATTACTTGGTACGACCTTGGTACACAAGTAGTCCAATCGAGCATTGCCCAAGCGTAGATCTAGAGTTAGTGAGTTGTGACGTCATTAGCTTCAGTGAGTGAACTATATATTCAAATTTCAAATGGTTTGAAAATATGCTTTCAGAAAGACTTTAATCATTTAATGATTTTGAACAAAGTCTCTAAAAATGTTGTTTGGTAGTTGAGGGCTAAATGTTGCCGGAAATTGATGCGTTGATTCAACTGAAAGTCCAGTCAAGTCGGGTATCATTTCCGGTAACATTTGGCCTGTCCCCTCCCTACTACGTGTATGTTTTGTATTTTTCGCCGAATATTTTTCGTGATTTTTGGCTGTATTGAATTTCCGCGCATATCCACGGCTTGCTTTTCGAATTTCAAAAAACTATTTCTCGGCATTGTGTGGACAAAAAAAAATCTCTAAAGCTTCAAATTAAAGCAAATTTATTGGAGAATACAACAAAAGAAATGTCACGTGATACCTAATACACTCGATCTTAAGGATCGATACCAGCAATCATTGTATAAGTAGAGTTATCATATGACCGTATTTCACTGTACGCGTGATTCTAAGAAAAACCTTTGGGGAAAATGGCGTCAGCAAAAAACGTACGCTTTTCCGAAAAGTGTAATAATTTCCCGTTCGGACTCGCCGTTCGGACTCGCTGCCGATTTTGATTCGCATTTATTAAAAACGCTTTGAAATCGATTTTTTATATGTGGTCATATGATAAAATGCTTATTGACTGAGTTAAGGTCGGTCCGAACGGGAAAATATTTGGCCCTCGGTCCTTGGCACGGAACTCGCTGCGCTCGTTCCGTACTTCAGGACCTCGAGCCAAATATTTTCCCGTTCGGACCTCCCACTCAGTCAATAAGTACATATTAATAATTGTTATTCTCTGTTCATGTTCAAGAGGGGAAAAGTTGATGGAATATGTATCACAATAGACGTTTCTCCTATAACGAACATTTTCGAAATCTCGTGCTGTTGAAACAAAGATGTACGAATTATTTTGTGATTTGGTTGTTTAGAAATAAAAGTAGTATTGGTAATGATAGAATCAGCGTTTCACACGAGCAATGCCACATTTATAATAGTCTAATTATCATTACCAATAAATTGCTATTTATTCCTTTCGTTTTTGTTTTTGTTTGTTGTTTTGGATGTGTGTGTAAAATGGCATTTACAAATTACCAGGAATAGGCTTTACAAGCCTAGCTCAATATTATAGTTGGCCTGTATTTTATAAGTTCCAGAACTTTTCTATAGCCCTTGGTCACGTCCCTGCAATTTGTTTTCTTAATCTATAATTAGTGCGTCTGTTAATCGGCTGTTTCAAGTCCAAGTATTTTACCGCAAGTGATATTTCAAATCTATATATATATATATATATATATATATATATATATATAGATTTGAAATATCACTTGCGGTAAAATACTTGGACTTGAAATATATACTGACATATATATATATATATATATATAAATGTAATAACGAAGAGGCAAGATTTGCTGTTACTCCGAGTTTCGTGCTTACGCACTCGTCAGACAGTATTAAATACTGTCTGACGAGTGCGTAAGCACGAAACTCGGAGTAACAGCAAATCTTGCCTCTTCGTTATTACATTTATATATATATATATATATATATATATATATATATATATATATATATATATATATATATATATATATATATATATATATATATATATATATATTTGAACTATCATAGCGATACTTCATGTTTGCTAACATAGCATTGTGATGTTAATATGGCATTGTGATGTTAAATGCTACTCATGGCGTGTGACAGGCATAGTCTCCAGGTTGGAAGGAGGATTGGAAATATTTAGCAGAGCAGATTAGAAGACATACATCATATACAAGAGTAGCCTTTTAGAATGTTGTTTACAATGAGTTACTAGACTGCGTCAGGCGCCTGCCTGCGCTGTCTCTAATTACTAGTTTTAACCTTGACAGGCATGGCATGATTTGAATATTTGTCTGATATAGCTCATTTGATTATCCTTTGATTTGATTCCCGGGTTTGATTTGATTTTGTTTTGAGTTCGTGGACTGAAAACACTCGATATCTTTTCAGGTGTGAACTTAGCATGAACGGCGTGTGCATTTATTTTGTATGTGAATTGAGCGTAGATGAAAGCACTAGTCTCGTGGTTTCTTTGCAAACAACGTACCGATGGCATTCCTAAACAGAGTTTTACGGAAATATCCATAAAGAATGAAGGAGGTCTTGAAGTTTTTGAGCTTTCAAGTATGAGCATATCATGCACATTTTGACCAAAAGTGCTGTTTGTAGACCACAGGAAAAAAATAATAACCAAGGCCATTTTATACCTCGGGTAATTATTTAACAAATTTCCGATAGTTTCGCATGGTATGTCCTCTTATTTACCACGATATGACTTTAAAAGTTGGTCAAAAGGTTATGTGCTCACTAGGCGTAGCCGAGTGGGTACATAATTAATTTTGACCAACTTTTGAAGTCATTTCGTGGTAAATAAGAGAACATACCATGCGAAACTATCAAAAAAAATTTTTTTACCATAACAAAGTCAAATAAAAGACCCAAAACGAAGAAAAAGTTTGAAAGAAAAAACTCTTTGAAGCGCTTGCCGGCTCAGTGCGCGAGCGTCATTTTATCGGTATGTCCTCTTATTTACTTTCGACCAATCAGCGCGCGAGGAATTTCTTAGTTATGGTGAAAATTAAAATTGATATTTAATTAACACATGAAAGAATCACATATATAGTCTGAAACACACACATAGTCGACTGGCTCTTTTGAACGCTAACAATTAGTGTATTTCTAGAGAAGAATTATTGATTAATGCTGTGAAAAGAAGCCAACTAAAACAGAATGTATAACGGAGAAACTATGCTGCTTATAGAACCGAGTGAAGAAAAAAGCCGAGCAACTTGCTGTAGCGACATGAAAGACAAATGCTGCGAAAAGAAGCCAAATAAAGCAGAATGTGGGTCCACCAAGATTGAAGCGAGCTGCTGCAAGGATAACGGAGAAACTATGCTGCTTACAGAACCGAGTGAAGAAAAAAACAGAGCAACTTGCTGTACTGACACGAATGACAAATGCTGTGGAAAGAAGCAGAATAAACCAGAATGTGGATCCACCAAACTTGAAGCAAGCTGCTGCAAGGATAACGAAGAAACTATGTTGCTTATAGAACCGAATGAAGAAAGGTGCTGTTCTGACAAGAAAGACAAATGCTGTGAAAAGGAAGACGATAGAGAATGTGGATCAACCAAAGGCAAAGCGAGTTGTAGCAATAAAAGCCAAGTACTAAAAGCCAATGGAACTCTTCCTCGACGTCACATCACCAAACTACGCGTACAAAATATCTGTTGCGGTCTGGAGGCTCAGCTGGTTCAAGAATGTTTGAAGCCATTGGAAGGAGTCGAAAATGTTGCTGTGAACGTCATCGGACGAGTAGTGCTCGTACGTCATGACCCGGATGTGACGTCACCAACAGAACTGGTTGAGAGCCTGAACCGAGTTCATCTAGGAGCATCGGTGATGGAAATGGGTGCACACCACGATAAAGATAACGACAAAATCCCATTGCTTCTCAAAATTGGCTTTATCTATGTAGTTTTACAAACTTTTCTTCTCATTTCCGCTGTTGCGGGATTTTTTCTCAAACACCCATGGCACATGTGGGTGGGTATCACAGAGATTATCGTTGGAGGTGCTCCTATATTGAAACGCTCCTTTTTTGCCTTGAGGAAACGAAAAATGGACATTAATATTCTGATGATAATTGCTATTATAGGAACAGTGGCTCTTAGTAAATGGATTGAGGGAGCTACTGTTGTCTACGCCTTTGCATTTGCCCATGCTCTTCAAGAATTCTGCATTTTTCGAGTACAGCGGACTATCTCGAGGCTCATGCTCAAAAGACCAGAAGTTGCGGTGCTAGTGGAAACGGGAGAGAGTGTACCGATCGAAAGTGTCGCTATTGGGACGCTGATAGCAGTAAGGCCAGGAGAACTCATACCTCTTGATGGGGTGGTAGTTAAGGGGAAAGCAGCTGTGGATGAAAGTTCGATCACCGGAGAGTCTTTACCCGTAGAAAAAACTGTTTCCTCCAAGGTGTACAGTGGAACAGTCAACCAAAATGGCTACATTGAAGTAGAAACTACTTCAGATTCTTCGAATTCGACAGTTTCGAAGGTCGCGCAGATGGTCCAAGAAGCGCAGTCCAGCTCTACCAAAACAGAAGCGATCATTAATCGTTTTGCAAAATACTACACTCCTCTTGTTGTTGTGGTTGCTGCTCTAGTGGTTGCTGTACCTGCTATTTTGGGTGCTGCTGGTGTTGGCAACTATTTAGAAGAAATCCGTGAATGGGGCCGAAGAGCACTGGTCATACTAGTTATTGCTTGTCCCTGCGCTCTGGTCATGGCCACCCCGATTGCTGTCGTCTGTAGCATTACTGCGGCTGCGCGGAAAGGAGTGCTTGTCAGGGGAGGCGAACACCTGGAAACGTTGTCCAAGATAAACGTATTTGCGTTCGATAAAACTGGGACGTTGACAGAAGGGAAATTTCAGGTGATGAATATGGAGTGTGCTTATGGAGAGAATGAGAGAGGTATGCTCCGCTTAGCAGCGGGTTTAGAAAGCAAATCCGTACATCCAATTGCTGCAGCGATAGTCAACGAATTCTCGGGATGCGTTGCTAAAATGGTGAAGAACCAGATCATAACTTTGCCCGAGGTTAAACAATTCAAGATGTACGAAGGACAAGGAATATCAGGGCTTATTGAAGGTAAACTCGTACGCGTTGGTAATAAAGAAATGGTTGAACAATGTGGGACACCTCTGACTGAAACAATGGCGGAGAAGTACAAGTTGTGGTCAAGCGAGAGTAAAACAGTTGTGTTCGTTTGTGTCGATGAAAGATTGTGCCTCATGATAGCCCTCTCAGACGCCATACGTCCTAGCACGTCCACCAGCCTCGATTGGCTAAGGAATATGGGTGTCCAGACCTCCATGATCACTGGAGACAACTCACGGACAGCAGAGGCCGTGAGCAGGAACGTTGGACTAGATGAATGTATTTCTGAAATGAAGCCTCATGAAAAGCTAGAATGGATTCAACAAAAGCAAAAAAGTAAAATGCCGCCAGGCTCCACTTCCCCATGTGATGATAAATGCCAATCCATACGATCACGCGATCAAGACCTCGTGGTAGGGATGGTTGGCGATGGAGTCAACGATGGTCCAGCTTTGGCAGCTGCGAATGTCGGGATTGCTATGGGTGCTGGTGGTACTGCCCTAGCTGTAGAAGCTGCTGACGTGGCTTTGATGAGTAACAACCTAGCAAAGATCCCTGAGCTGATCTGTCTTGCAAAGTTTTGCAGCCGGATTGTGAAGCAAAATATTGTCTTCTCTGTGGTTTTGAAAATAGTCATCGTAATAGTAGCTCTAAGTGGGCATGTTACTCTGTGGATGGCTGTAGTAGCTGACGTGTTGGGGTTGCTCTTCGTTATTATCAACGGACTGCGTCCTCTCATGTGGAAGGCGTCTCAAAAACACACCAAGGGTAACAAAGATATTGTAGCCAATGGAAAAAAGTTCAAAATTCCAATTCCTTATCTTGCAAGTATAAAAAACTCATGGAAAATTGAATTTCCTCAGTATGGAAGTGCTACAAGAGCTCGACCGTCTACGATTCCATAGTATGGAAAGAATTGTGAGTTTTTTTAACGATACCCTGAAATAACCTCTGGGCTAATCAAAGTCAGGGCAAGGTTGATCCACAGATCAAATTAGAATTTAACTTTTCAGGTTTTGCAGAGGAAGGTAAACCAGAGAACCTTTAGAAAAACCCTTGAATCAAGGGTGAGACCTAACAAACTCTATTCACATGTGATGCCGAGTCCTGCAAGCGCACAAGTATGCTACGCCACCATTTGTTTAAAAGGTAAAAGGTAAAGAAACCTAAATTTAACTATAATTAAGCTTTGATACTGAAACAATATTACATCTACAAAAAATACTTGTTTCTGATTGGCTGATTGGTTCTGAACTTGTTCTCAGTTGACCAGGGAACTTTATACCTTGTGTTGTAGTTCAGAAACGAGTATTTGATGTAGATGTATTATTAAATATAGGATATTACGTGGTTCGCTGCGCTCACTCGTGAGAGATAATATCAACACTCGAAGATAAAATTCGTATCTCCAAGCGGCCATGTAATGTTCTGTTTATTATATGAAATCTTCAATGAAAAACAATGGAGAATTTGAGACTTGCTGAGCAAAAAGTCGAAATTTGACACCACCAGTGTTGATATAAATCGTATCCCCACTGGCCACAGGTGGGAGTGGGGGTATCAATTTTATCATTTTGATGTCACTCAATATCACACTCTATTTTATATGATAATTTTGTTATTTTGCTTGTTTTGCAATGGTTCATTTAATTATCTGCTTTTGATTTTTGCTTGTAAAATAATTAATAATAATAATAATAATAATGATAATATTAAAGGATTATTAACCGAGCGCGAGGTCTGTACGGGAAAATATCAGACCGAGGTCTTGACAGTACGGACCGAGCGCAGCGAGGTCCGTACAAAAAAGACCGAGGTCTGACATTTTCTCGTAAAGACCGAGCAAGCGAGGTTAATAAATCGTTTATTATATGGCTGGGTTTTTTTTAGCTGCGTCGATAAAAAACACGCGAACTTCCGGTATCGAGCGAATATCGATAGGCCAGGTATCGATCGTTTCCAACTAGCAAAACACATAAAGTCAAACTGCCAAATCTTGCGTTTATTACATCAGGAAACTGCTATTTTTTTACACAAAGAACTTTAAAGACCCTTCAGACCGATGTCACAGAAGTTCAAGCACTGATTTTAAATGTTTTTAAGTTTTTTTTTTTAAACAATCGTAATAGAACTAAGCTCATTCATCGAAGTGGAACAAACTAAACAAGAACTTGTTTAACAGAGGAGCTGTGTTTTCATATTGTTGGTTTTCAATAATGTAGTCAAAGATGGATCAAGAAGTATTTTTTTCTTATTTTTGCAATGCGAAAAATACGTTTAATCGAAGTCATGTCTGTCTTAAAGTGAACAAAAACAGTTTTTCGACTTTAGCGACTTGTTAAAGAAGATTTAGCGAGGGAAAGCGAGGGAAGATTCTTAATCTTACGATGAAGTTTATTGACTGAAACTTCAGTGAGAGAAAAAGTGGCCTGTAGACCAGAAAAACCTGATTATACTGCAAGAATGATATTTCAGTTCCGTAGAAAAACACTTCATATAAGGTAAATTCATTAATTTTAATTTTTGTTTTATTTTGCTTATAAATTTCTTGTTTAACGAGAAAAAATGTCAAATTTCGCGACGTAAAAATTGTAAACAAACTCGCAAATTTGATATGCGATCCGGACCGATTGTCATGGTAACGGTCTGAGATGGGAAAATCTCAGACCGGAAATCAGCCAATCAGAGCGCGCGTACTATCGTAGCCATATAATAATAATAATTATTATAAATTTGAACTCATTTGTATTCTTAGCCTCACTACTTATACTCCACGAAGGACTAGCGTCCGAAACGTCATTAAGTGATGTCTCTTATTTTTTTACGGTGTAAAATTTAACTTTTTATCCATACTGTTTCATTAGAAACACCGACGCAGCCCACACTAGCTTACCGCTAGTTATCATCTCCTCACTACTTATACTTCGTTTCACTTAGATTTTTTGTCTTGATAATGCTTTTGTGCAACGTTGAATCGTCGTCATTTTAATAAATCTAGAAGTTTCTTATGGATTTTAAGAACATATACAAAGTTTATTCCAAATCTCTTTATACTTTATAAAAGGTTGTTAGGATGTTCAGAAATCAAGCTGTGTATCGTCCATGATAATACAGACATTGTGCTGAAAATAATACTACCATTTTCGTTCAAGCATTCAGTGGTAAAGAATTTGCGCGTTTTTTTACGTTTGAAACGAGACGTAAACAAACGAGCAAATTCTTTACCGCTGACTCACAGGGAGCCCACAGCCACTGGTAGAATCAGTGATTAGAACAAAATCTATCATGCGTAAATGCACGTGCTAGCTCCCGCACGAGCTTGTAAGCACGAAGATGTAAATCAATGTTTAGAAATAACTAAGTATCTAGGATTATGAGTAGTGGTGTTATATTAAGCAATGTATGTACTCTAGTGATCCACCCTTTATATATTACAATATTAATTGATTTTGCTTTACGATTGTCTAAATATCAGTATTCATGTAATTGAATAAACATTGTAATTATAGCATCTGAAAAGTAATAATAAAGACTCGTGTTACTCTGCAACAGTATCCGTCCTACCGTAAATCCTCTATTAAGCCCCCTCTCTAATAAGCCCTTCTTTGTAAAGGAAGAAATTTAATAAGCCCCCCTCTCTTTTAAGCCCCCTCCCTCCCCACTCCCCTTCACAACACAATAATGGTAAATCCTACTTGAGACTAACACAAATAAATCAGATGTTGAAAATACCATGTAATTTGAACAATGCATATACTATATGTCATCCTATAGATTATCCAAGACGGTCCATGTCTGAATTACTGAGAGTTTAAAGCGAAGTTTGAGCGAAGGAAATCAGAACGTAACTAAGAAACAGCCAAGTCCCAAATTATTACCCTCCCCCCACTCCCCCATCCCAAATTTTCGAAGAGAATAAAATATTCATTCCCAAGAGAATAAAATAACAAAAGACATGGCGGCCATGTATGATGTTATATTTCATTTATATAAATATTTTGTTCAATTCATCCAACATGGCGGCTATGACGTCACGTGCAAACGAAGAATAGAATAAACATCTTTTGGCTAGTTCGTTGTATATCATTGAAAGTTTCGTCGTTTACACATTATTTCGTTTCGTTTACCATAGGTCTTTAAAAAAAGGATTTTCTTCTTCACGAAAAAAGATGTTTTCCAATTTTTCCAGCAAACCAAATTGTGGGTGAACACACGACCAGTCTGACAGGTAGTGAGATAAAGACGTGACTTATGTATTCCAAGGACACCTTTTATCTGTCAATAAGGCAGGTACCGGTTCTTCAAAACAACTAGAAAAATAATAATTTCTTCTGCGCACTAATAAAACTGGCTATCAAGTTCAAGTCCAAGCATTGGTAAATAGCGAAGGGGGGAGGGGAGGGGGAGGGTTTTTTTAGTTTTTTAACACCAAGTTAAGCTCAAATTTATTTGGCAAAACCAAATTAAGTATGATATTATTTTTAGCATTTAACATTTCTTGATTTCCGCAAAGATTTTAAAACTGACGTGCAGTCAATTTTGTTTTCGTCAATTACGACATGCAGTCACATACAGTATCAAAATCTGATACCTTACGTAGCATATAATGTCCATATGATAACAAGCCGGAGTCATGATACTTGATATTCAGTATATCAGTCTTATACTGAATTGAGACAGAGCTTATGCGATTTGAAAATTATTTTCTGGATAAAACTAAATTATACAGCCATCTTAATTAATTGATCACTTGTTTACTTTTTTTTTTTCTTTTTCTTTTTTTTCCGTGTAAAATTTAATTCCGTTTCATTTTCAAATATTCGTCTCTAAATCCTACAGTCTATTGGAAACGAAATGGTGGGGAAATCAAACGTTTATTAGTCTCCATTTTTTAGTCACAAAATTTTCCTTAACTCAGTTTCAAATAAATATTTTAGTTTTGTGGTCGATGACATCGTCCTCTTCATGCTTCTGTGGTTTTATCAAAATATATACGGAAACTTGTTTACGAGATATAGCTTACTTCGAGCCCTACGTAATTCTTTGTTGTGCTATAAGCCATTTGGTTGGAGAGGTTCAAACAGAATTGACGTTGACTGTGACTGCAAGGTGGTGAATTTTAAAGGAGCGCGATTGCAACGGAAGAAAAAACTGACAATAAGTTATTTGTTTCAAGCTTTCAAAATGGTTGTAATGGAAGCTGGAATAATGGTTGGATCAGCAATGGTTTTTGGATACGTTTATTTGACGTTCCTAAAAAAGATGGTGAGAGTATCCGAAGACAACATGGAGAAAGATGAAGCTCGCAAACAAGTCAAGAAAAAATCTCAAAAATCAAAGAAAACGGACTGAAGAAATTGGAAAAAAGACAGCATGTCTGTATGATGGATTCGAAAACAAGTGTTGATACTGCACAAAAACAAAACTAACAAATTGAGCTCTACGAAATTCTATCAAAAAGTCGTCTTCAGAACTCAGCGGAGCAAGTAAATAATGGAATAATAATGTTAGAGCACTGCAAAGAAGTCCATTTTCATCAATTCAACGAGTAGGCTTTGGTATCAGAAGCTGATTAGCAAACACCAAGAAATATTTAAAACACTAAAAATAATAATGTTAAGTAGTAATAATATTTAAGCACAAAGAGGTCTATTTTCATCAATTCAACAAGCAAGCTTCAGTGGTACATCAGTATAATCTACACACCAAAAACATGTCAAGAATAACAATATACACTCAAGTCGTTTCATATACAAATGAATATATACACAATGCTTTGATGTCAGATTATGTAAATGTATATAAATTATAGTCTATACGCAAAGCAAACGGATACAACGAACGCGTGCACTTACGGGATTTCAGTAGATGTGTCTCTTTAGCACTGAAATTGTAGTTTTGCCTTTGTAGGGAAATTCAGTAAATTTATTGTGCAAATAAAATTTCACGCATGAAAAAATAAAAACCAGGTGTTTTCAAGGAAAAATTGCTCATGAAGTTATGGCTTGTGGCATTTCACACTGCACGGTAATTAGTTATTCTAAATTAAAATTCCCACCTGTTTGTTTATGTTGAAAGTGAAGCTACGCGGAACACACAAGCAAGTAAGCGATGACAAACAAAAACGGACTCCAAACAACAAAATAGGAAACAAAAGGACGCCGTTTTCGCTTGTGAAGACACAAAATCCGTGAAATCATCTTTATCATCTAAAAGTTTTCAACGAATGTTAGAAATGATAGACTTTGAGTTACAGAACGGCTAATGACTGATATCAAATTAATACTCGGCGATATGTGTCAGTGTGCGTCTTCGTTTTGTTATCGCCAAGGGACGGGGGTGGGGGGGGGGGGGGGGGGGGGGTTGGAGGGGAAGGGGGTGGGACTCTCGACTCCCATATGTAGAGGGGCGGGGATGCTTGTCAAAAGCTTTGAAAATGACCCCTAAAGGGTACCAAAATTATCCTTCTCGTAGTCGTAACAATCCCACGTCCCACCCCTGAATGGTACCAAATACCCTAATTCTCACCAAATAACGTACCATAGGTACTAAATAACGAAAATTTACCCCTAAGAGGTACGACGCGGATCCCCGCCACTTTCACATCGGAGTCCCCAGGTATTATTGCTCACCTTAATTAGAATACTGATGGTCGTATTATATTTCATAGATTACTCAAAGAACTGAAATTAGGCATAATATAATTTATGGGAAAATACAAAGATGTCCGAGAGAAGGAGAGGAAATCTTTAAGTATTACAGTGGTAGAAAAAGGCATTACATAATTCGAATATTGAAGATCTGGGCTCTTTCAATTGAAGTATCACTTTAAAGCGGTTCTTCTAACCAGAAATTTTCGGGCCAAAAAGCGGCTGGAAGCGCGGCGTGCGAATTATGGTAATTATGCTAGAGATAACCTGATTGGACGGTTTTGGTAAATGATTGGAATGGATCCCATTAAAGAAGTACAATTGTTTACGCGCCTGCTACACGCCTCTAAACGTAAAAATTCTGCGTACCGTTAGGATTAACGATCGTTTTGAAGTCACAAAAGTAAAATATAAAGAAAAAAAGACGGCATCTGCAATGGTTCTTGTCTTGGAAATTGGAATCGTATGTGGCTCTATTGTGCTTTTCACAGCAATTCACGCCAAAGTTATGCAGCTTGTTGGGGGCAAGAAGTGCAATGAAGAAGCGTGGTGTAAAGAACCGTATCTCGATCCTTGGACATCAACTGGACTCCTACCGGAAGGACTTGGTGTCTGCAGCAAGCCACCTCAATTAGAAACGTGTGCTAAAAAAAGCTTAGCTAATTGATGACGAAAGAGAACTAAAATCCCAAAAACTGGTGTATTGAGATTGGAGTGCAAACAAGAACAGTTAAGTGTACGGCAGCATTCAGAGCTCGAGAACTTCGAAGCTATGTCTTCATTACTCCGATCCATATCTTATGCATTAAGTTTGCATTGTAGCATTTTGTTTAGTAATAAAAAGAGAAACATGCAGTGGCTAGGGCTGCTTTAACAGTACAAAAAGTCGCGGAATCTAAGACATGCGAATCTTTAATATTCATAGAATGTATGTTTATGAAAACTACTTACCGTGGGATCAATTAAAATGGAATATGACCGCATTTGTAAGTCATGTATAACTTGATACTTGTTGTTTATATTAGTGGAGGTTTAGTCGCTGTATAGATGTATTTTTGTACTTTTTTTTGTACTTTTATATTGTACTTTTTCAAAATTTGATGATGATGATGAAGGAAAATTTTAAATAAAACTAAAGACAAATACATTGCCAGCTTCAAGCATCGTTTTTGTTTTTGTTTTTTTTGTGCGGGGGGATTTGCTTATCATTTTGTGTGCGTTTGTGTTGGTGTTTTCTTGGTTTGCTTTTTCTTTTTGAACCACCTCCCCCACCCCCCACACCCTTCCCCCTCTCCCCGTTACCCAAAAACTTTTTATGTCCTTCCACTGTCCATTTGTAATAAATATTTTTGGGCATATGGGCTAATCACGGTTCAATGTCAATTTATAATGAATCCTCTGTTTTCGAAGATTACTTAGCTTCCTTGCTATTTTGTTAAAAAGGTAAATAAAAACAAGAAAAAAATTATCAAATTTCTAAGAAATCTTCGGAAAAAAGCGATTTAAAAAAAAAGCGGTTGTAAATCCATGTTCAAGTAACAATAGAACGAAAATAGAAGACAATACAATACATAAATATAGAATAATACACTACAATACAATACATAAATTGTATTCCACTTGAACATGGACTCCATTGGGAAATTTTTTGGGGTCACTCTCCGCCCGGGATATAGTGCTCCCCATTTCTGACCTGGGCATTAGTGGCATGGGTTACCTGTGTTCCCCTAGTCAGCCCGCTGCCCAAAAAGCCGGAGGACTCTGGCCTCGGCACGAGATTAGCTTCCGCCTCGAACGAGTTGTGTGTGGTTTATTCAGTTTCGAATTGTTTAACTTAGAAGGCAAGTTTTAACTCTCTGAGAGAAAAGGAACACTCTAGATTATAGTACAGTTATCATAAATGTCCAGGTAGATAAACAAAATTGCCAATTCATGGATTCTGCGAATTCAAAGACTGAATCGTTCAACTCAAGCCTTGCATCAACATTGTGGACTTCACCAGTTGAAGACAGCTTCTCGTTTGTAAACTTCTCTTCGGAGCATATTTCTTCTCTACAGGAAAGTAAACCTTTCTTATCTTTCGTTCTGTCTTACTGGGATAATATTCTTGGGCCAAGACTACAACATGTTTGGCTAGGATCAGGTGAACAAGCAGCACAAGAGCATTGCGTGAAGTATGTTGTGTCACGCACTCTTAGTGGTGAACTTTTGCGTGACGCGCCTGAAAATATGGTCGATACAAAACTGTTTATCCTCAAAGAAAAAGACTTTGTTTGTCACTCATTTATCTTTACGGGAAAAGATAAGTCTGGCAACAATATTTCCGCGTTTTCCCTGATCATCCCATATTTAGAGTTTAAAAATTATTTACCATTTGTTGAACTGGTGGAGGAAAGGTTTAAAATTCTCATTGCCAAGCTTCGAGTTCTTCAAGCAAAGGTAGGTTTCAGTCTGCTGTTAAGTGCTATCCTAATGATTTGGTAATTAATAATAAGAAAAATGCTACAAAACTAAAATTTTGCTTTTACAGTGACATTTGAGATGCACAATCCCTCACACTGCAATATATTTGAGCTGCAGTACAGTATCTCATACAATTAACACTTATTATTATACATTTTACTCACTATCTCGCTTCTGATTGGGCAAGAGCCCTCAGCCAATCCCTGATATCATGTGCACTCGACATGATAAATGTATTATCTGTAGCTTTTACCTACAGATAATACATTTATCATGTCGAGTTCAAAGTTCACAATTATGAAAATGGAAATATGTTTGCTATTTTTTCGAAAGCAGAATTAAATCTTTATTCTTAGTTTTCAAAATGTATAATAAAACAATTATTGAATTCACTTTTCGCATAATATCGTAAATATCAAGACCTCGGCCGTTTTATCCGCCTCAGCCTATGGCTTCGGCAGATAACACGGCCTTGGTCTTGATAATTTACGATATCATGCTCAACCTCATCCAATAATTGTTTATTGACTAGGACCAAGGAAAACAGTGTGTTTTGTGGTCCCTTGATGGCAATGTTTTCCTCAGCTACACCTCAGGAAACATCATCATCTTGTACTATATCAGACTATAACCCCCTTCTGAAATGATATCTATCCATCGAAATCAGTTTTATAATTATTAAGAAAAATTTATAAATTTATAAATTTATAAATAATAATTGCATACCTAACATGGTTTTCTTTAATTGTTATTCATCGGGATATATCTCTGATCAACCCTGCCACATATGGTTCAAAAAGATTGAGATTGAAAGTTTATCACATCATATATATATTTAAACCTCCATTTCTCAATGTAAGATGAGCAAAAACATTGAAAGTGCTATAAATTCATAATCTACACATACTCACTAAAACAAAATGTCTGAGTGCATCAACATGATCACACTAACTTAATTTCTATCGGGATTTGCCATGTTGTAAATATCTCAAATGTCAGCAATAAGCCTATAAAGCCCTTGGGCTTACAGCCGTTGGACTTCATATGGCTTCCCTATTCTGAGACTAGTATTAATCTCTTACATGAAGTGAAAGTGAAACACAAAGACTGGTTGAGTTTGAAGCTATGACAGCAAACAAACAAAAATCAACAAAATTATACTGTTTTATATTTCAGTTAGTGGAAATTATGTTCCACTAATATCTATGCTTTATAGTGATAATAATATTAAATTATTAATTAAAACTATTAGACCCTGAAAGATTATTCCAGATTATTTTGTACTAATATAATTATACCCTTTAGTATTATATACTATTATATTTTTTAATAAATTTTATATACTGTATATTTCAGGAACTTTCAACAGCATGTTCTAAATTTTCTGCATACCTTTCAAGATTTATACAAACGATTACATCTTTACAAAATGCTGGCATTCCAGAAGAAATCCAGGTATTAAAACATGCATATTCTAAATTTGTATCAGTTTTGAGGACAATTATGTCATGTCATGAGAATTAATTCAGACTAATTTTTCTCTGTACAATATATATATTATATTTGGTGGTTTTGGTAATTTAGCCCCCCACCCCCCCCCCCCCCCCCCCTCCACTTACACACATACACTTTTTAGGGTCCTCCGCAGTCCTTCGTCATGGACTGTGGAGCTAGCTTAGTGCATGGCTGGGGAGGGGCTCATCTTTACTTGCATACTACCCCTCCCTTCCACTTTAAAATGTGCTCTGCCATCCCTGTTGGTCATAACATGTGTAGTGGCTCTAATTGATGAAAAGCTTTTTTTTTAATTATTGGTGAGTTTCTGATCAATATGTGGAAGCATCATTGTATATGGGGTAACCAAGTATGTCATAGTTTTCTTAACACACAAGTTGAACTTCCTCTCATAAATGGTTACCTATTTACAATGTGTATCCACACCCTAACCCTATGAAAGCAGATACAGGAATTTTTCAAAATTGAGACCCTCGGAAATGCGATTACCCATGATTTGAGGGGCAATCGCAACATATAAGTTATCAAGTACCATTACCTTTGACCTGTGCTTGCTTGATATTTTCTTTCATACGGAAGAGCGTGCTCAATATTTTTTTGAGGTTCAAGAGCTTGCTCAATATTTTTTCTGGATTTACGCAACCCCCTATCAACTATCTAATGGTCCTTCCCTTATATAGCTGTTTTTCTGACACAGGAAACCCATCATGAAACATATTAATACTTAATTTAAGATCACAGACTTACTCAGAATAATGTCAGCTGGTTTGAAGAAGGTTAATACCACTGCAATCTTTTGCTAAAATTGGCCAGCGCATGTGGGAGCATGCTAAATGGTATTTCATACCTTCCTCAGCCATACACCTGAATCCACTGAAGTGGAACATCTAGAAAACTCTTGCTTTGTGATGCAAAACACTTACAACACTTTCATGATGTTGTTTACTAATAAACCAATTTATAAATATAAATATAAAAATAAATATAAAAATAAATATAAAAGTAAATATGATTTAGCAGTGGCTCTTCTACAGAAGTAGCTATTCATCCACTGTTTCTATTCCAATTGGAATTTAGAAGTTGATTTTTATGGAGGGAGAAAAACTCTTGAAGCACAGGAGAAAACCAACTAGAAACTCTACTCACATAAAATACCGAGCTCGGCCGGATTCGAACTCGGGTCGCCTTGGTGAGAGGCGGGTGCTCTCACCACAAAGCCACCCATGCTTCCCTATCTATCTGTCTGTCTGTCTATCTATGTATCTATCTCACAAGAGTGTTAAAAGCGTTTTGGTTGAGCAAGCAAAAGTTATATATCTGTTCCAGTTCAGTGTTTGAAGGATCTATAGACTTCTTGCATGTGACGTCAAAGCATGCGCAGCTCAATAATTAATTTGGAGATCAAAACAAAAGAATTTCAATCTCCTGAGAATTGGAGCCAATAATTTTGTCCTCCAAATTGGGCTGCATTCCAATGTGATGCAGGGGTCTATAACCTGGTTTATAGATACCATCATGTGGTATTTGTAGACACAGCCTCCTGCTTGTTTAAACACTACATAAAAAACCTTAATTCTTTAAACCAAATAATGTTATGTACTCCTGCTTAATCCCCCAAACATACGATTAATTTTATACATTTCTTTATCATTCATTTTTAGCTTAGTGAGACAGCATTGAGACCAGGGCAAGATAATGAACCTTTTGATAAAGTCTTTTTGAGAAGGTACAGTACTTTTTCAATATATCGTAGTAGAATAATTAAGACATTTTTTTGTTCTTGTTATAGTTATTGACTTCCATGTAGTATTGCATTTAATTTTACGTTGCGGATACGCTAACCAGGAATCTAACCAGGAGCACTTGAACAAAACGGACCAATCAGATAACACTGTAAAATAACTAGGAATGACTTTGCAACAAAAACCGTCAGGGCCAAACAGGCATAAAGACATGTAAATTCAGTTATTGTTAAGTATGTGTCTCATTGAGGGTCATGGAAACTTAGATTAAGGGAGATAAACATAATAAATAAATATATATTTGATGATTCAATAGGCCCTTTGCAGTGAACAGTCATGTAATGATATATCACTTCAATAGCGAATGAGCTGAGCTCAGGATCCCATGGGGAAGGCTCCACAGGAAGGCAAACAAACTCTAAAAAGCTTAGTATCTTAAGATCAAGAGCGAGTTCAGGGCTGGGGTATAACGGCATTTTGAAATAGGCTTCACCCAAGGCATTCAGAAATCCAATGAATATTGTTTTCGCTAATTTTAATACAGTCACGTGATTATGAGCTGCAAAAGGCCTATTTCAAAAAAAGGTTGTTGAAGGTTTTGTTGCTCGTTGCAAACCAAGCCCTAAATGCTGTATGGGTAATGTGAATTCAAGCAGTTAAGGGTCACAGCAATATGGGATTTTTCCAAACTTTATCTGCAGGTTTTTCCAGCATATTTTCTGCTGTGCTGACATTATTTACATTTGAATATAATGCATTTTAAGCTTGGTAAACAACATGCAGCATGCAACAAGCACTAAGGAGCATGCAGCAAAACCTTCACCAACCTTTTTTGAAATAGCTGTATGTTAAGATCTTACCGTTATCGTTGTTCTTTAAACAGAGCAATAACCTCTAATCTTCAAACCTTTGGAAGTACATTGGTCATTGGACTATCAGCCGAAAGGGTTAATTTGGTATGCACCAGAACAAATCCTTACCAATAATCAACGTTTCTTAATGAGGTTTAGTATGATATAATTAACTATCACGTAAGCTCGATACGGTTTTAATCCTTTTTTTAGTCCTAGTCGATAACACAGCATGAGTTCTTGACGATTTATAATGTCATGAGACCAAAGCCAAATCCAATAATCGTTTTATCGTCAAAAAAAAAAAAAAAAAGAAAAAAAACGTAATTATTCATGTAAAAATTTCATGTAATAAGGCAGCTAAAGTGTATTCATAATATTTAATTATGGCAGATGGTGAACACCCTTGGATTGTTCTTATCACAAGAAGAGAGAAGTAGATCACGATATGCTGTGGAAAGTAAAGAAAAACTACACGATGTATATGACCCAGACTTGTATGTGCAAGGCCTACTGAAGGTAGCTCACTTTATTTTACAATGATGGTCAAAATCTCAGATTGATTTGATTTATCTTCTTTAAGGAAGCAACATAAGACATTCTTGCACTTCAATTCAATAAGGGAGGGGAGTAGTGTATTTCAGGGTGTTGGTGGTTGTCGCGTAGGCACTACTACGATCATTTTTTATATTTTTTAGAATTAAAACTTCTCTTAAGGTATATTTACTGGGTTTTGTACAAGTAACAAAATGCCTAAGCGAGAGTGTAGTGAGGTCAAAATTGGTCTCGTTCCAGTCCCGCGCCACGTAACACTTCGTACAGAAGATAGTCAGGAAATCTTCAGCCAGCGAAAGATTTTCTGCACGAAAGTTTCTTTCCCAGAAATCGGTGAGGAAGATCAAAATGACTTACAAAAAAGGAATCCCCCATCCTTTGGTCAAGTTTTTTTCGGGAGTTTGTGTTTTAAAAGAACGTGAAATCGTGGTTTAAAGTGTATTGTGTTGTTCAAGATGGCGACTTGACTTTGGTCCGTTGTTAGATTTTATTGACCCAAATCCACACAGGATACCATAGGGAAATTATATAGGAAAACAAAGGCGCCCGCGAAAAAAAAATTCTAGTGCATTTTTTACGGATTGTTTTTGCTCGTTCGTATTATAGAGGGCATTATCTTGACCAAGAATTTAAAAAACCGCGATTTTTTTTCCGATTTTATTTTCACCTTTTACTTTTATCTAAATATATTGGGCTCCCTGTGCTAAAATCACAACTTTTCATTCCCGAATCAACTTGACTTACTATACGACCATGGGGAAGATCAATCTTAGAAACATTTCTTCAACAGTGCTAATGAGATAAAGTGGAAAAAAAATATTTTGTAATTTTGTTGCAAAGAGCTTGGGTGCAAGTGTGTTTCCATGGCAACTATAACTTTGCTCATGTCTGTTTTTACCATTAGATTAATCATAAAAAGTTTTAGTTATCTTAGTCTTGTTTTTAAAGAGATATTCGATCAGTCAATAATTCTTAATAGCTGTTTCGTGAACTGAGTCTAACATTGCCCGGCTAGACAAAATCAGTAGTTTAGATAAAATATTTAAAAAACTTGGGGAATTTTTGGGAAAAAACTTCGTCCCAGATTTTTAAATGTAATTTCCCCCTTATTTTTATTCACGTAACTTTTCTTGTGATAGGATGAAGACGGTTCCTTTTCACTGCCTGTCAAGGGGATTATTACCAGCCAATTTCCTTCCACTTTCATTGATGTCGACAAAATGGAAGTCAAACAAACCTGTCCATATCATGAGCACTGCGTTATACGGCAAGAATTCTTGGACATTGAACTGGCGTTAATCTGGAAGAATCAAGAAGATGCACCTATCTATCCGTCCCTGTGAGTAGCTTTTAGGTTCTTTTTCAGCTTTGCAAGGTTTACATACTAAAAATAACATTACAAAACGCCTTTCATTACTACTTTTTTACTCATGGTTAAAACCATGTTCAGACCGGGCTTTTTTCCGCTACCTTGGACCGGGGAAAGGGCTTTTGAGGCCTGCTCCTGTATCTCTTACTACTTGCTGTAAGACCACCAAATTTACAGGGAAGGATGTACATAAGAAATTACGTTACTATGAGAACTTTGGTGTCATTATGATGTAATATCCCGTTATCATGACGTCACTTAGTTGATTATATAAGCTGAAATTGCCTCGATTTGATATTCTCTTCAATATTGATTGTATGACACAAAACTTTAAGAGATACGTGTTTGATGAAAGGTTAATGTCTGCCAAGATGCCTGTCGTCATTATAAGCAACAGCAAATTTTGAAAAATGCTTAAAGTTTTAATAACACATAATACTGATATGCGGCTGTAATTTTCAGGAATACGTATATCTGAAGCAAAAAAAGCCGAAAAGTCATAGATTATTAACTTGTTTCCATGGTAACGATTTATGACGTCGTAGATACGTCATTATCTCTCGGATGCAATAAAATTCACTAAATTCCGATCCTGTTCGATCGAAAATATTTTTCTTAGGTAAATAGGTATTTTACGATATCTTTTTAGTGCTTCTGGTTGGAATAAATGAAGTTCCGCTGAAATTTTGTTTTGTTAGGAATAAATTTGCTGTTTTGGCATATCCGCCATCTTGGATCCACCATCTTGAATTTCTATGAATTTGTTTATTTTAGTAAATAACCTTAAATCATGAAGCAAATAGACCAAAAACGTTTATTTGTTTATGGTAGATTGTTTTAGAACCAAAAAATACCAGGTTATAATGAAATTCGAGAGACAAATTACCTGTGCTACATTTTGTTCCTCTATCTTGGATTTTAACCTTTTAAATTTAATGTATTTATCTTATTAGAATAAATTACCTTTCATTTATAAAATGTTCATGTAATTCGATAAGATGTAATGAATTAGGCAGATTACAATCGCAACAAGAAAACCTGGAATTTATATTGCAAAAACCGAAATTAGCGAAAACCTACTTGTGACAAAATGGTTTACCGTGGAAACATCAAAGTTAATGAACATGACGCATTATGTTAACAAATTTCCCTGATAAAATTTAGGATAAGTTGAAAACTTTCGATGTTTTTAGCTTTTACTGATCAGGAATTACATACACCGTAAAAGTGGAGCGGGCCTCAAAAGCATTGTTTCTTTTGATAATTTTTAATATTTTCTTGGTATTTTCAAAGGAGGTTTTTACATTTGAATATGAAAAGGGGTTTTGAAAAGGATTGTGGTAGTTTCGGTATAAAACGTCATGAGGTTAGGGGTCCATTAAAGGTGCGTTTTTTGGGGGCGCGGTTTCGGACGTCATAGGAATCAAAGGCAAGGTGATTTTCAGGTGATTTGGAATATAGGCTCGCAATGCTCTGTTTGTCACAGCGAAAATTTCCAAGTGTTATCTATTATCTAAAAATAGATAATCTTTTGTCAAAATAAAATATTTTGCACCAACAACTACGAAATAAGCTTTTTCTATAAAAGGTATTTATTTGGTGGATCTTTCCACCGATGAGTTTTATTTTATTTATTTTCGAGCAAAAGCTATTATAAATCGAGCCGAAAATCTGAAACTAGGAAACATTGATTGGCTAATTTCCTCGGCCTGAGATAAGCGAAATCACCTGGTTATAGGTTGTGTCTAGATTCAACCCTGGTTCCGACGTCAGTTTAAAAAGTAAACAATGTTGTTGAAAAAGTCAAGCAAATGAATCAATGAACAGCACTCCTTCAAGTAGGACTAAAAGCTATGCATTTGTGTTTATTCGTAACACCATCCCAAATCCATTACATTTTTTCTTACCTATACAAATTAATAGTTACTGAATTAGGAGAATTTGGTGATAACACTAAAATAAAAATTATTTTCACAGGGGGCTTTTCCATCCTATGGACGACATTGGTCTCTTCGTTCAAACTCTCATGAATGACGTGAGTCGATGAAAACATTTTGTTATGATTTGCTTTTACTTCGAGTTGGCAAAAAAGAAAAAGAAAACCATTGCAATGCGAACTAGCTGATAAAAAACGTAATGCGCATTACCGCCGGTTTCGATGACTTACTGAGACTGCTAGACTTTGAATACTTCGTCATACTTGCTCAACAGCTGGCTTGTTGAGCTTCGTTTCCGAGCAAGAAAGTTTAGTCGAAACATGCCTCATTTGCAGTTTTCCTAAAGCTTTGCTATTAGGTAGAAGAGAACTGAAGCGAATGAATTAAGTGCGAAAAAACACTGGAAGAAGAAGAATCAATACGACAGGAGAGACTTTAGCGTACAGAATTTAACTAAAGAAACATGAGGTTCGAAGGTTCTGTAGCTTGTTATAATTATCTTCTTTGCACTGTATATTTTCTTCTTTTACTGTCGACTTTTCTCCATGCCAAAAAACGTTCCAAATTCTTTTGATAGTCGACTTCAAGTTTATTTCCTGGAATAAGCCTTTTCTTCTTTCGCACTTCTTCTTTTACTGTCGACTTTTCTCCATGCCAAAAATCGTTCCAAATTCTTTTGATAGTCGACTTCAAGTTCATTTCCTGGAATAAGCCTTTTCATAGTCAATCACAGAACATCAAGACAAGAGAAGCCCGCGCTCAGTTGTCAGTGTCACGATTGAGTATTTCGCCACCAAAAATTGATAAATAATTAAGCTTTCATTAAGATATCATGAAACATTCCATGAGATCTGGTTGTGATATCTATATAAAAAGGAACGGTAAAAATGCAGTTTGAAGTAACTGTAGGTCACTCACCTGCCACTTAAATAAAAGGATTTGTTTATTTATTTTTAATTCTTTTATTTAACTTGAGTGATTCATTCCTTAAAATCACTTTGGAAATCTTCCTGAATGCTTGGTCGTTTGGAATTCTATAGTAATTCTGATGGGTTGCTTTCTAAAGTTATTTGAAAAGCCATTCGCAAAGCTCTAGACAACTGCACGGCATGTTTCGACTAAACTAAACAAGGAAGTTACCGAGCGAGTGTGACGTCACTTGAATGATTGACGTCTACAATTGGTGCAAACGAATTATTTAAAGTCTAGAAGTCGCAGTTCGTCGGAATCGGCGATAAGCATGGTCATGCACCCTCTTACAACGCTTCCCTGAATAAAGCTGTTAAGGTGTGACGTATTTCCGGGTCCAATTGCTTTTGAAAACGCTAAATATTCTCAATGATTGAACCTCCACCTGAAACAATTAGGAATTTGGACAAAAAATCCTGTAATGAAGAAAAAGTAAGAAAAATCTTTATTATCATCATTTGAGGATTTCCCCGCAGACTGGTACTGTACAATAGGACATGGGGTCCCCTTCGAGGTACATTGCACCAATTCTCAAGCCCTTAGAATTCCCATCCCCATCCTACAATCAACCCATTAAGAAATCATTAGTAAAGGGCAGACACCGACTGAGGGTGGCCACTGCCAGGGTTTCGTTACGTCCTCAGTGGTATTTTACGTGGTCATCCGAGCACGAGAACGTGAAGGTTTAACCATTTGTAGATATTATTACAAAGGCAGCACCTTCTCAGTTATTTTAAGACCTTCCCGCAAAAAAGTCTGATACTCAACCAACTGAGCCAACCAGGTGGCGGTTCTTTATAAAACTGCATTTTCTTTTGGACCCGGAAGTCGTTTTTAACCCATTCAATCAGCTCTATAGACCGATTTAGCTTGTGCATAATGTTTTCCGAATTCAGATTCCTAGGGAATTATTTCTTTGTTTGAGTTATATCGATATTCACGTGTCTTGCATAATCATTAAACAAATAAATGATTCCCTAGCGAGTAAGTAGTAAAAGAGTAAAAAGAGACGAAGGACTAGCGTCCGAAATGTCAGTAAGTGATCTCTATTTTTTGCTGTGTAAAATTTAACTTTTTATCACAACTAGTAATTCCAAAGCTCTCCAGAGCCTATTTGAAATAAATTACAGATACATTAGATTGACACCTGTCAAATGATAATTATAAAATAAAAATCGTATTCTCCATTTAATTAGATGGTTAGAAGAGTTGAGCTAATAAAGACCTGGTAAGACTCTACTGAGAGCGGTCTCACTAACAGTACCGTTTTGAATATTTATAGATCAGCTTGTTACCCGCAGTATGTGATGTTAGAGAAGGTTCCATATCCAGCTTTTTACGGATCCTCGATCGAAAGGCTCTGGCTCTTATTAAATACGTAGAAGCTAAATCGTAAGTTAAAACTCATTGTCACGTTTTGGGTTAGGTGCCGGGGTGAAGATGAGGACGCCAGACCAGGCCAAACCCTTTAAGAACCATGGTAACCTGGCCACAGCTCACCACCCGATACCCGTCACACTGTCTAACAGTGGAATACACTTACCTCCGGTCGACCTAAGACCCAGAGGAGGGAGGGGGAGAGGCAAAACTCGCTCGAAAACACCGGCCAACACGACGCTAACTTGCCACACTGCAAACGCTGCCGGTACGCCCTGCCGAAGGTAGGAGCCCCCCCCCCCCCCCCCCCCCAAAAAAAATGATTTACACGATGGCGGAGAATCGCTGAGCCGTTCTGACTCGCTTAAATTACATACAAGCCCATTTACTATTTGACTGGGTTGCCCGTGGCAGCCCACTCTAGTAACAGTACTTTCCAATTATCCGTCTTTATGTTTCTCCTCTATCAGAAAAATGCAGATATAATATTATGATATTATGATAATATTATTATATATGATATTTTTGGCAACCCAGGAAGGAGGATTGAGTAAAATTTGGAAGACGTGATTTTGTCAAATGTTTTGTTCTGTACAAAGGGGTTAACTAACCATGAAAGACAGTATCTGCGCTTGCGTATGTCGCTATGCGCATGCCTAGCGTCGCTATTGTGAAAAAGGCTTTATATATGAAATCCCCCTCTTAAAAAATTTTTTTCGCGACGATATTCTGGAAACACTTTGATTTTGTCGCGACGGCAAATTGTACGATTTCCACAGGAAAAAAATAACGAATTCCCAATTTGGGATTTTCCAGGAAAAAAAAAACAATTCTAAACCCAAAACTGGGATTTGATGTTGGGAATTTCAATAAAATTCCCAATAGTTAAACGAAGTTGGTAATTTTTGTTGGGAAATTTGAAAGATTTCTCAATACGAACCCAACCTTGGGTTTTTAAGAAGGCAATTTCACTTAATTTCCCAATCCCCCCCCCCCCCCCCCCCCCCAAAATGGGAATCAATGCAGGGAACTTTACATGGTCAATAACTTTAACAAGGTTGGGTTTCTCTTTGGAATTCACATTAAAAATACCCAATTTCAGGACCAACAATGGGATTTGATGTTGGGAAGTTTTTCAAAATTCCCAATAGTAAAATGAAGTTGGTAATTTTTGTACATACACCCAATCTTGGGTTTTTAAGAAGGGAATTTCACTTAATTTCTCAATCCCAAAAGCAACATTGGGATGATAAAACAACATTCCCAACATAGGGTTAAACAGAATCCCCAACAAACTTGTATTGGGAATCAGTCTCAATTTCCAAATTGCCATTCTCTTGTGAAATTGGTTGGGAATTCATGAAAAATCCCACCCAAATCCCAAATTGGGAATCCGTTATTTTTTCCTGTGATTCGCGCGTGTGATTGGGAAGTACTGTAATTAAGTTGTAGCATGAATTTGGTACGTCGTTTCTTTTTTGTCTTCTTATGTTCTAGCCTACTTTTCAACCAGTAATTCTTGTCTTTTCGCTTTGTTAGCTCCAAAGGAAGCATAGCCCTTGAACAGACAACCAAGCGGCAGCTGAGACACGATTTGCAGTTGACAACAGAAGCAGACTTTTTCATCGTATTAGTCCGGGCAGAGAAACACAAACCAGGACTGTACAGTTTTCTTATGGGAGACCCAAGACATTCTGTCGCACGAGTACAGGATATTTTAGAAGCTTTATGAATTTATTTAAACATTTCTGTAGAATACTGATAAATACTGGTTTTACCATAAATTCTCATTGATCTCAGATGAAAAACCAATGTTTGACATACAATAGAGTGCAAACAATGTATCCGTGAAATACAAATTACTAAATAGCACAAAATAATGCTAATTAAACAATGATAGAAAATAGTAGAATTTGCTCGAAATAGTCCCCTTCACAGTTCCCTGCGTCATCTTGAAAGGTAGCCGAAGCGAGACGAACGGTGAGCTTGCAATGATAGAAACCTTTTTTAACACCTTTCAACAATTATTCACATGGACACTAGAGAAAAACGTTTGCGCATGCGTGCCATTCAGCACGCTTTCCAAGAAATTATAGAGTTTTAGTGAGAAAATAAATGCTTGTTTTCTCCGAGTATAAAAAAAGTTCGTGGGTATACTTTTGTGAGACCAAGATAATGTGTTAATAAAGACAATATGAAAGGATTAGCCTTAAGTTTCAAGAACTGATCTTAAGTTTTGGCATTTTGTAAAGACTATTCTTCAGGCAAGTGTGAATGTCAAATTTGAATATTTTTACAATGCTCCTTTCCGTAGTCTTCCCACAATCCCTTATGATCCCAGCGCGAACTCGAGGTCAGGGTAAAATTTGCATATTTTTAATACATTTTTATGCAAATTTTACCCTGACATCGAGCTCGTGCTGGAATCATAAGGGATTGTGGGAAGACTACGGAAAGGAGCATAGCACGAAGACGCTTTCGACTAATTTGCATACGGACTTAGAGCATGCGCAGACGTTTTTCACGCGTGTCATTCACATGTCTATCATTACAGGCTAACCATTTATCTCGCTTCGATACAAAGGCATGGATACCTTTCAAGATGGCGCAGGGAACTGTGAAGGCGAAGATGGCTTTATGATTTGAAAGCAATAAAATAAATAAATAACTTGGACATTTATTATTCTTAGATATCTCTTTTTGTTATCGAGATATTCAATTTTGAAATTACGATGTGATAAAGTCATCAAAGGTAAAGTCAAAAGTAACATCATGGAGAATATCTTTACCAAAATTTAGCCCAAAGTGGCTGAAACTAATTAAGAGATAAATATCGAGAATGGAGGCTGACTGTATACCAAATGAGGTTTTCACAACACGCAAATCCCAAGCGAAAATAGTGTGATAGTGTTGACGCACTGGCTTTAGTGAGCATGCGTAGATTATGAATTAGCACTTTCACTGTTTTCGCTCATCTCGCATATAGTCAACGTGGCAATATATATAGTGTCATGAGCTTTCAATCTTTTCTTTTCGAAGACAGTATGTTTGATAATTTTGCCATGGAAACACCCTCGGATGCGCCTACGTAGCAAGCATTTGATTTAATGGAAAGGATACATTACATCAACTGTACATCATTTTGAGGCCGAAAACTCGGGCTCCGATGTAGAAGACAAAGTCTTTTAAGACTTAAAAGGTGGCTCCCTATAGTATTCTTCAGACCATACCTTTCATTTTCATGTTGCTTATTTATTGTCTAAACTTACACCTATATACTAAGTTTTTAGACCTGTGATAATGCTTGGATGAAAGTTTGGATTGATGTCAGTTTTAGCTTGATTGGCGTTACCTTTGCAACGATAAACAAATATGGCCGAAATTCGTTTTTCAGGAATAACTCTAAAACACGATGAGACCTGTACAAGCGGTTAACAACATCATAAACTTCATAATATTGCAGAACAGTTCTTACTATTTTAAAAAAATCAATCTGTTTCATTTTGAGTAATTCGCAGAAATACTCTAAAGTCGTAATTTTCGTATGTTGAAAGATGGCGGTGGCCTAATCGAAATAACAAAATAACATAAACATAACTTCCTGTTGGCTTAATGCTAAATCTTAATTCTTTACCGAAGCAGAGATATGATTTTTTTCCTTGCATGAATATTCAATAAACTATCACAATATTTACGCAACGAAAAAAAATTGTATTAAGCACAAGTTAGCCCCCTGCGCAGCGGCTGTGAGGCGCTTCCGGTTCTCGTCATTCCCCCACTAGCGTCTGCTCCAACTAGAACAACATTCCTTTCTACAATGTTTTCTATTAGCCAATCAAATCGCTAGGTGATATGCAAATTTTCTATTTTGAGTAGCCGTTGCTGTTTATAATGTTAGTGAAGTCGCTAAACTTGGAGATAATAATTGCTAGATTGTCAAATATACAATGAAATTAGGGTCTACTAAAGTGTATTAGTCTAATATCTAATTCACTGGTTTAGTGATTTAACTCTAACCGAAGGAATTAGTGATTTAAACTCTGTAAACGAGAGTAGACTTCTCGGAATGCGTTGTGTTTAGTATTCATAAAAGTACTCGTGAAAAGTTCAAATATATTAACATTTAGTCCTACATTATATTGTGATGGACCGAGGAATAGTAGAAGAGAGACAGCCAGTAGGATTTATTTACTTGTACATTGTATCTCAGTAATTTTAATACTTTTGAACGAGCGTGATTAGTATTTCAATGACGAGGATAATCAATATCATCCAGTAGGAAAGATTCACAAAAACGCCCTCAAAAACGTCTTCATTTTCTAAAAGTACGGCATCAATGACTTTTTTCTGATGAATTTTGAACTAATTTATACAAAAATCCTGGCTTACTTTGCTATGATAGTCATCCATACGTTCATTCACTAAGGAAAGACAGTCAAGGTCAAGGTCGTACCCACAAGCTTTTGTGGGGCTCTCTCTGATTGGTCAAGTTCATAGAAAGGAATGTTGTTCCAGTTGGAGCAGACGCTAGTGGGAGAATGACGGGAACCGGAGGCTAGCACAAGTATGAAAGCAAAAGTTAGTAAAGGATGGAAAATTCTCTGCCACATTATGATTCCCTGAGAAAATGTAACCAGCACAGTCATATTCTTTGCTACTTTAATGGAAGTGCAAAAAAATATAATCTTTTGACCTTCATTCCATATGGATATGAGAGGTTTTGAAGTCAAGTTCAAAGTAAAACAATTTACATCCATTTACTCACAAGTCTTTCACTTTATTTATTGTATTTACAATAAAGAACAGAAGTAAGTTATGTTACATGTAATTCAATAGTTCAATACTGACAATACAATTAGACTTGAGGATAAAAATTCACTCACTTATGTAATGTGTAGCAGCCAAAGTAGCAAATGACTTATCAATAATCCATTTTTATATACCTTATATTAATTCTTATACGCCTATTTCAATTAAGATTGTTGCAGCAGAAAGCGACCGGAAAGCAACACGCAACAAGCCAACACCACTTGCAAACAAAGTTTAAATTAACTAAAGATTCAGGACAACTCTTAAAGAATCATAACTGTTGCAGCCTATACCATTACAAAATGACAAAACCAATCGCGTCTGAATAATGAATAAGTAAAATGCAGATGTTCTTTGTTGTCTTTAGTTGTTGTCTGTTGCTCTCAGCACAACAACCTTTTTTGAAATAAGTGTATATTTAGACCCAGAAGGAAGGCTTTGTTATCAGGTTTTCCAACACATTAACTCTACTAGATTAAAATTACCATAGCAAAATTGGATTATCCTTTCTCAAACAAATTCAAAAGGCTGATGCACCAGTTGCTTAGAGTGAAAGGTTAAAGAAATGTTTTTAGACTGATAAATAGAGTGACAGATTAAAATTCTCAAAAACCTATGGAAGTCATCAGGAATCAAACACGGGACCCCTCACTACCTACAGTATTCCCTGTACCCAAACACCTAGAAATGATAAAAGCACTTGGCCCTTTAGCCTCGTGCTATCAAAAACCAATTCAAAGTATGAGAAAACAATTTTGAAGAATATTTTCTAGGTGAAAATGCATGAAATTGAAAAAAATGGATTGATAATTTTAATTCGTATACGTCAGTGATGGCAGCCATGACATGATGCACAATAATCAGAGTCATTTTCCCCCTGAGTAACTGAATTATTTCTTATGTAAATCAGGTTAGACCAAATCCAGTAATGTTTGTGCCTCCTCTCACTAATGCAACCAGGATTTGAGTCCCGCTGGGCTCGCATGTGCTTCAATTTTGGTTCTCTGTGTTTCGAGGGTTTTTCTCCTGGTTCTCGGGTTTTCCTCCCTCTACAAAAGTCAACTTCCAAATTGTAATGTAGTTTGTGATGCTTTTTTCCCCACTAAATAATTTAAATATCAAAATATTACTATGATATCCAAATGGGAAAAATAATATTTTGACATTGTGTTATATAAAACACATTTAAATGCAAGTTAACCTTTCATTATGTGATTCTTTACAGAGATGTCTACAAAAGAATCACAACAAAGACCCAGAACATAGTAAAGTATTAAATCTGTTAGGCTTTGGCTGTTGTACCACAGCACGAGACAATCACAACAGGGGGTAGGCTCCAAACTAGGTAAAAGCTCATACATTTGATGGAATTGAAATTTGGAAGTTTATTTTATAGGAGGGAGGAAAATAGAGAAACTGGAGGGAACCCTTTAAGGACAGCAGTGAAGCAACAAAAAAACAAAAAAACAAAAAAAAAACAAAAAAAAACAAAAAAAAAAATGAGGATTAACAGTGGAATCCACGGAATGGCTGCATTCCAATTGGAATTTATATGGCTGTAGGATGGCATGGGTGGGGTACTCACAGGTTTACCCATCGCCTCTAACGAGTGGTCCGGGTTCGAGCTCCGGCTTGGGTCAGATCATATGCGAGTTGAGTTTTTTTGCTGTGTTGTTCTCTCCTGTGCCACAAAGGTTTTCTCCGGGTACTCCAGTTTCCTCCCTCTGTAAAAATCAACATGTGAGTTGTGGTGTATGCATAGAATATATAATGTAGTGGTAGTGTGTGTGAATAACAGTGGGCCAAATTGCATGGAAACCAGTATTAAGTTACTGAATTTCAATCCCACTATAAAAAATTTAAAAAAAAAGTGATTAGAAGTTCATTTTTGAGGAGGGAGGAAAAACCGGAGAACCCGGAAAAACCAGGAAAAGAAGTACAGGACAAAACCAACAAGCAACTCTACTCACACACAACACCGAGCCCAGGGGGCTCGAACTCGGGTCGCCTTGGTGAGAGGCAAGCACTCTCACCACTACAAGCAACCGCACTCAAATACCTGGGTTCAAGCCCCATCGTGCTTGTCTCTTCAGGCTGTGTCTGACTTAGCGAGTATTGTCTGACTTAGCGAGTATTGTCTGACTTAGCGAGTATTGTCTGACTTAGCCAGTATTTCATAGTTTTATCTACTTTTACTTATATTAGATCACCATATCGTTACATGTATATATTAAAATTTTATCTTAATCTAATATCTACTAAAGATGTACCCTGAGGAGATGGACGACTCCTGCACCCAGCCCCTTTGAAGGTTGGATGACGGATGTTTGTCTTTCTCTTCAGGCTATAGATCACACATATCTTACACCTATTGTGATATCTTATTCAATTATTTCTCTACTGTGATATAATCACGCTGGGAGCTGTAGAGCAAGAGAGAAGTCGTAGAGAAACACGAGGCGCAGCCGAGTGTTTCTTTGACTTCTCGAGTGCTCTACAGCTCCCAGAGTGTTTATATCACAGTATATAGACACAAGCGGACGTTTTATATTGCTTTTATAAAATATTTTGAACTATTTTACGACAATAAGCTGATGAAATTGAAATTCTCCCAACTTAGTATCAAAAACAAGGCTTGTACGCCTGACAAAAGTTTCATTGACAGTAACCAAATTCCTTGTACAGAAATGGAATTTAACGAGGCAAAATCATTGAAAACTCTTTCAAAATCACAGCGAGAAATGTTCTGAAATGTTAATGAAACTACTGTAAAGTCGAAGATGCAGTGAAAATGAATTGAAGACGTGTTTTTATAAGATTAAACAGATGAGGTAAGCTTTGAACAGGAAATCTTTCAGCTCGTGGTGTACGCTTTGGCTGATGTTCACAAGGTACAAGGACTGTAAGTTTATTTATTTTACAAGAATTTAAGAAACTTAGAAGAAAAACTGGGAAAAAACTTTCTTTTCTGAGCTCTCGCTGTCTTTTTATACTTCGTCTACAACAGTAAAGAGTGACATAAGCCGGCACACATTTCTGATAGTAAGGCCTTGTGAATTGTTTGGAGACGAATTTTTCCAGGTTGGAAATTCATAGGATTTTTGTGCTTTACATTTTTTTCTTTTCTCAGTCCTTGATGCTCCTTATCGCTGCATTTAACTTCTGATTGGATAAACTAAAATTTTGGCTTAAGGTGGTATTATTTAGACCATACCTTTCATATTCATCTTGCTTATTTATAGTCTTAACTTACACCTATTTAGTTTTTAGGACTGTGATAATGCTTGGATGAAAGTTTGGATTGATGCCAATTCCAGCTTGATTGGTGTTACCTTGGCAACGAAAAAAAAATGGCCGAAATTAGTTTTTGTAGAATAACTCTAAAACACGATGAGACCTGGACAAGCGGTTAACAACATCATAAACTTCATAATATTGCGGAACAGTTCTTACTATTTAAAAAATTAATCTGTTTGATTTTGAGTAATTCGCAGAAATACTCTAAAGCCGTAATTTTCGTATGTTGAAAGATGGCGGTGGCCTAATCGATACTTGGAAAAAACGAAATAACATAAAAATACTATGAAATGAAAAGTATGGTCTGAAGAATACTATAGGGAGTCACCTCAAAAGCTAACCTAGCCCTTTTATGATTACATCTTTTATCTCAGAGAAAGTGTTATCTATATCTGAAGGCAAGGCTTCATAGCCAGACTATCTAGGCTATTTAGAAATTATTGTTTTTTGAATTCTTCCTTATTTTTAAAATGCTTATTATCGTTTTAATTAGAGTTAATTGTAACATATATATACACCTTATTGCAAAAATGTTGTCATAGAAAAATAAACTTTATAAAAATAACAAATAACAAATAGGAATTAATAAAAAATGGCAAATTTAATAGATTTTTCTTAAGATTCAACTGAGACAAACACAAAAGCAGTTGTTTTCATCTTATCCGTTAATTCATTTACCCATAGCCATTAATGATATTTTCTTCCATTATAATGATTGCAGGGCTCGAAATAACGGCGGGTCAAGGGACAATGTCCTTCCAAATTTGCTTAATGACCGGCCAAATCGGATTTTGAAAGGACAAATTGACCAGCCATATTTTGAGAGAAAAAAATGACTTCCCAATTCAGTTATTGAATGAAACTTATGCAAACTTAATTATATTTCTAACTTTCCTATTTGAAATAAATAAATTAAAAGCGATTGGAGAGTTTCTGGTTGATTTTATACGTGTTGGTTGTTACGTGTCATGGCCATTTTTTGTGGACGGCTTGTTTAACTTTTAGTTGGGATTCCTGTGTTGTGCTTGCTGTGCATGCGTTGAGGCTCGCTGAATTTGTGTGATCAGAGTCATCAGCATTAAAACGAGGTTTTGCATAGAAACAAGGCTAAAACAAAAATGGCAGACCATTGTTTGAGTGTACATTACAATGGACGTTTAGAAATGCTGTAACTTCTGCTGTAACAGAAAAAGCGCTACAAATACTTGCACATCAGGAACAAAAAGTATCAAATAAGTCTAATAAAAGCTTAAAGGCACAATTTTGAAAAAAAGAAAAATAATTTTATAGTTTGAATAATTGCAGACCTCTCCACGGGAAAAAAAACTATAAATTTAAAGAAAATTACCGTTAATTATTCACAGTTTTTGACCTTTCAAAAATCGATAATGACCTTCCAAAAATGTATTTAGAAGGACATCTTTACCTGCGTATGTCCGGCCGTTATTTCGAGCCCTATACAAAGGCAATGTTACATACTGAAACTCATTTTTGGAACTGGTGTCGATTCCTGTTGTGAGGCAAACGTTTCAAAAGAGGTGTTACACGTTAATACGAGACTGTCTTCTAAACTACGTTTTCTCGACTAGAAAGCTCCTCTACGTGTACCTCCGTCTCATGGACTTTATCAAAATCGTTAACAGGTTTTATAGTACACTCGACAAAATTACTCGATTCTGATTGGTCTAGAGGAGTACAATTAGAGCGTTAATTGGTACTCCGCGGGAGTACCAATTAGGTCGCTATGGAAACAGGGCAAAAGCGGCAAATTTCCCCAGTGAAATGAGTGAAATTCTCCAAAAAAATAAGTGTTTTATAGATTAAAATGAAAAATGTCAGAAAACTGTTCAATACACACATAAGAAGGCCTCAAATTATGATAACTAGACAAATTCAAGACGTAATAAATCATGTTTTGTAGTAGATAGTCGTTTTTTCTTTCTAATTTTCGCCAAACAATTTGAGTTGCAGCTTTGAATGTTCTCCAGTTTTATTACCTGTTGTCTTCTGTGATTTTCTCGAAAAATAAATTCAACACCACGTGTACAATTGTACAATATGTAGAAAACAGCTAACAATAGTTTTAAAGCAAATCTCTTTCCGTTTAGGGAAAAAACACAGCGAGTAGAGGCTCGTTTTTTTGTTTTAAAATAGTTAAGATCAAATCTTACCGGCAAACTGTCGAGTAGTTGTAGAGAGACGAATTCAGCTATTTAGCACGAGTTAATTGATTCTAAGTTGTCAATCCAGTCTTGAAATAATAAAATCTTCAGATAATTCACCATTCAAAGAAAATAGCAGCGAAATTCTTCAAGCTACAGGAGGGAATAATATCCAAAGCACATGGTCTGATCACTGGTGACTCGTTCACGGCAAGCTGTACTTCAAAACTTGAACGACATATTTGTCGCTTTTATCCCTTTTGATGTTGTCCAGCTAACTTGTCTTAAAAGAAAATGTTTTTGAAATAGTGTTTTTTGCAGTTATTAGCAAATGCCAAGAGGAAAAAAACTTATTTTAGTGAACTGTAAACTCTCGCCTTTCGCTTAGTTTTCACACAGACGTTTCCAAAGAAAAGTCGCTTCTTGATTAGCTGTTTAGCTGTCATTACTGTCATTCAATAGTTGAAACATGCATTAAAATGGCTTTTTATTTGAGATGTAAAATTATTTTCTAGTATTTTGTAGTTCAAATCATACATAAAATACTAATTTAAAAAGGTTTTACAGCAACGTTAACACTTTCTATGCTGTTCTTGACTTAGCTTTCTTGGAGAAGGGTCGGTTATAGCAAAGGCAATGAAGATGGATGAATGCCCTCGCTTCGCATTTTTTATAAAAGTTTGTTGAGTGAACTATAAATACAAAATCGCACGACCTTCTCGTACAATTTGGAATTAATAGGCACTAGTAATGATTTCCTATACAAATAGACGGTATTTTTTTTCTTTTTGTAACAAAAAAATTGCAGTCAAACTTGAAAAAAGCTACATTTTATGTTCCTTTAAAACTCATCGACAATGATGAACTTGGGGTTGGGTGCACAGAGGTAAGCTAGATGCGCTTACCTTAGATCTCGCTTATTCCAAGGAGGTAACCATGGCAACCCTGCCAGAGTCCACCACCTAGCACCCGTCACACTGACAATGTCAGTGGGATACTCACCTGATGATCATGGGAGTTACTAGATACTATATAACAGGGGAGAGGCGGGAGGGAACAAATGCTGCATACAACAGAGTACTGCAATCGTAGAGGACAACTACAAAGCACGCGTACGAGAAACTAGCAGTGCGGGGAGTCCTGGCTAGTGTCAGGGGAAGGTAGGTCCTTCATATATCGTACATTATAGTGGCACATATCATATATTACAATGGCGCATGTACTGTTCATATTCTTCATAAGGCCTATCCCTAGCACCGATCAACTGTCCCTAGCCCTGATCATCTGTCCCTAGCTGTGATTATCTGTCCCTAGCCCTGATCATCTGTCCCTAGCCCTGACCATCTGTCCCTAGCTGTGATTATGTGTCCCTAGCCCTGATCATCTGTCCCCAGCTTTGATCAACTGTCCCTAGCTGTGATCATCTGTCCCTAGTTGTGATCATCTGTCCCTAGCTATGATCAACTGTCCCTAGCCCTGTTCAACTGTCTCTAGCCCTCATCAATGGTCCCTAGCTGTGATCAACTGTCCCTAGCTGTGATCAATTGTCGCTAGCTGTGATCTACTGCTCCTAGATGTGAACATCTGTCCCTAGCTGTGATTAATCGTCCCTAGCTGTGATCTACGGTTCCTAGATGTGATCATCTGTCCCTAGATGTGATCATCTGTCCCTAGATGTGATCATCTGTCCCTAGCCATGATCAACTGTCCCTAGCTGTGATCATCTGTCCCTTGAATAGTACTTGCTTGGTCTTTTAAAATTGATTCAGAAATGGTTGAATCGTCCACATACTTCCATAACTCATTTCCTGGCGTATAAAGATCATCTATCATTATGGTAAAGAGCCATGGCCCTAGTTTGGTTCCTTATGGTACTCCGGAAGGGACACGTGCCCACTCGGAGTAGCAATCTTGATCCAGCTTTACACGTTGCATCCTTCCAGTGAGAAAGTCGATGATCCAAGCTATGGCGGCTTCTGGGATTTCGTATGATTGAAGTTTTCTAACCAAAATATGGTGGTCTATTAGATCAAACGCTTTTCGAAAGTCGAAAAGGATTACTCTACAAATTGCACTGTTCCCATCAGTTGCGCTATACCACGAGTGTAGCATGCTAATCAGAGCCTGTGTAGTACTACTCCCTGGCACGGTACCAAATTGCCGAGTGTCGATCTTTGCTAGTACAGCTGGTTTGACATACTGCTCAACCACAAACTCTTCAGCTACTTTTGATAAAATAGGTGTTAAGGAGATCGGCCGTAGATGCTTGTTAACGTCAGTCACCGGTTTTTGCTTGGGGATGGGAGCGATGTTCGCACGTTTCCATGATTGTGGTAGCCGAGCTTCTTGGAAGGAGCCATTGAGGATGTCCATTACCACAGGTGCGAGTAGGTCAGCATTCTCGTTTAAGAGCCAACTAGGTATACCGTCAGGTCCAGTAGCTTTCGTAGGATTTAGTGCTGCTAGCTTCTCGAAGACACAAGGTAAAGTAACTGAAATTGGGCTATGCAGGTTGATTACAGTTCTGTTGTTGGAAGGTAAAGGTGTAAAATCTTTCATTGGAGATGATAGTATTAGCAAGTAATCGGAGATCAGGCTTAGATTCTTCCCCATCGTGCTGACCGTGGTCAATGTGTTGTAGTACGGATACGATATCCGTTCGGGTAGAAGTAGACATCCCACTAAGCTTTTTAACTTCTTTCCACCAAGACTTGGGTTTGCAGTTTTTCAGATGTTCTACTTTAGATTGGTAGTACTTTGCTCGACATGATTTCCGCACACGGTTGACACGATTTCTCAGAGAACGGAAGAGTGGTACATCATCTCGCGCGAGGGCACTTTGGCGTTGTTGAATCAGACTTTTAAGCTCCTTATTTATCCACGGCGGCTCGTCCGTACGAATTGATTTGGTCTTAATCGGTAGTAATATTTCCATGCCTGTAGTAATTATTGATTCTAACATCGCCAGCTTCTCCTCACAAGTGTTTTTACAATCCACTAGAGTTTCGACATCGACCTCCTCGAGATATTTCCTCATTGCTAGTCGTTTGGTTGGTCTCAGATCTCTAGATTTCACTGATATTTTGTTTTTAGTATGGTCTCGTCGAAGCAATGGTTGGACCTGGACACAGTTATGATCTGATAGACCTAACGGAGGGAGTTTCTTTGGAATATCATAGTAAGGACCCAAATTAGTAAGTACGAGATCCAGCTTATTTTTGCCTCGGGTCGAGAACGGTACAATTTGTTTTAGTGTAAAACCGTTTCTCAGCCGTGCAGTATTTAACTTGTTGAAGTCGCCTAGAAGGATGATCCCACATTCTGGAAAGTGAGCTTCGATTTTTGACAGGGAATCATAAAGATAGTCTATCATCGCAGAATCTTTGGCGCTTGGCGGATGGTAAATAGTTCCAATAATTATGCTAGTAATGCCCCTTGGGAGACGGTAAGGCCGTAATTGAACCCACAAAACTTCAAAGTTTTTATCCATCATATCGCTCAAAATATTAAATTCGATAGAATTTCGTATGTACATACAAACTCCACCATGCTGGCTTTCCACTCTATCACGTCGGATGATGTTATATCCAGATATAGAGACAACATTGTTGTCTATATGCTCACGAAGCCACGTCTCAGTAATACAAACGAAGTCCAAATTTGCATCTTGCACAACGGCTCGAAGCTCGTCCACTTTTGGAGCCAAGGACATAACGTTAGAAAGCATGAAATCTGGAACGAACATAGCCTTAGAACCAGGATTTTGGTGAGCTTCAGGACGGATAAACACGCAGTTAGAAGAATTATGCTTCGAGAAAGGTCTTTGTTTATGGTTCGCTGATCTTGTACTTTCGATCGTGTTGATGTAATGGCGATTATAAACCTCGCGGTCTTTGACTTGTCTACCAGCTTGTGTGCTAGGGCTAGGGACAGATGATGAGGGCTAGGGACAGATAATCAGGGCTAGGGTCAGATGATCAGGGCTAGGGACAGATGATCAGAGCTAAGGACAGATGATCACGGCTATGGACAGAAAATGAGGGCTAGGGACAGATGATCAGGGCTAGGCACAGTTGATCAGGGCTAGGGACAGTTGATCAGGGCTAGGCACAGTTGATCAGGGCTAGGGACAGATGATCAGGGCTACGGACAGATAGTCACAGTTAGGGACAGATGATCACAGCTAGGAACAGATGATCACAGCTAGGGACAGTTAATCAAGGCTAGGGACATATAATCAGGGCTAGAGACAGATGATAAGAGCTAGGGACAGATGATCATTGCTAGGGACAGTTGATCAGGTCTAAGACCAGATGATCACAGCAAGGGACAGATGATCACAGCTAGGGACAAATGATCACAGCTGGGAAAGATGATCAGGGCTAGAGACAGTTGATCAGGGTTAGGGACAGATGATCAGGGCTAAGGACAAACGATCAAAGCTAGACACAGTTGATCAGGGCTAGGGACAGTTGATCAGTACTAGGGACAGTTGATCACGGCTAGGGACAGATGATGAGGGCTAAGGACAGATGATCACCGCTAGGGACAGATGATTACATCTAGGGACAGTTGATCAGGGCTAGGGACAGTTGATCAGGGCTAGGGACAGTTGATCAGGGCTAGGGACAGTTGATCACAGGTAGGGACAGTTGATAAGGGCTAGGGACCGATGATCAGGGCTAAGGACAGATGATCACAGCTACGGACAGATTATCACTGCTAGAGACATTTGATCAGGGCTAGGGACAGTTGATCAAGGCTAGGGACATATAATCAGGGCTAGGGACAGATGATCAGGGCTACGGACAGATGATCATTGCTAGGGACAGATGATCAGGGCTAAGGAGGGATGATCACAGCAAGGGACAGATGATCACAGCTAGGGACAGATAATTAAGGCTAGGGACACATGATCAGGGCTAGGGGAAGTTGATCAGGGTTAGGGACAGATGATCAGGGATAGGGACAGATGATCACAGCTAGGGAACGTTTATCAGGGCTAGGGACAGATGATCACAGCTAGGGACAGATAATTAGGGCTAGGGACACATGATCAGGGCTAGGGGAAGTTGATCAGGGTTAGGGACAGATGATCAGGGATAGGGACAGATGATCACAGCTAGGGAACGTTTATCAGGGCTAGGAACAGTTGATCAGGGCTAGGGACGGTTGATCAGGGATAAGGACAGATGATGAGGGATAAGGACAGATGATCACACCTAGGGACAGATGATAACATCTAGGGACAGTTGATCAGGGCTAGGGAGCGTTGATCAGGATTAGGGACAGTTTGTCAGGGGTAGGGACAGATGATCAGGGATATGGACAGATGATCACAGGTAGGGACAGATGATCAGGGCTAGGGACAGATGATCAGCGCTAAGGACAGATGATGACAGCTAGGGACAGATGATGAAAGCTAGAGACATTTGATCTGGGCTAGGGACAGATTATCAGTGTTAGGGAGACATGATCAGGGCTAGGGACCGATGATCAGGGCTAGGGGCAGCTGATCACAGGAAGGGACTGATGACCACAGCTAGGGACCGTTGATCAAGGCTAGGGTCAGATAATCAGTACTAGGGACAGATGATAAGGGCTAGGGACAGATGATCAAGGCTAGGGACAGATTATCAGGGCTAGGGAGAGTTGAACAGGGTTAGGGACAGATGATCAAAGCTAGGAACAAATGATCACAGCTAGGGACAGTTGATCAGGGCAAGGGATAGTTGATCAGTACGAGAGAGAGTTGATCAGGGCTAGGGACAGATGATGAGGGCTAAGGACAGATGATTACATCTAGGGACAGATGATCAGGCCTAGGGACAGTTGATCAGGGCTAGGGACAGTTTGTCAGGGCTAGGGACAGATGATCAGTTCTAGGGACAGATGATCAGGGCTAAGGACAGATGATTAATGCTAAGGACAGATGATCACAGGTAGGGACAGTTGATCAAGGCTAGGGACATATAATGAGGGCTAGGGACAGATGATCAGGGCTAGGGACATGTGATCACCGCTACGGACAGATAATCAGTGCTAGGGACAGATGACCATAGCTAGGGACAGATAATCAGGGCTAGGGACAGATGATCAGGGTTAGGGACAGATGATCAAAGCTAGGGACAGTTGATCAGGGCTAGGGGCAGCTGATCACAGGAAGGGACTGATGACCACAGCTAGGGACCGTTGATCAAGGCTAGGGTCAGATAAACAGTACTAGTGACAGATGATCTGGGCTAAGGACAGATAATTAGAGCAAGGGACAGAGTATCACAGCTAGGGACATTTTATCAGGGCTAGGGACAGATGATCAGGGCTAGGGATAGTTGGTCAGGGCTAGGGACAGTTGATCAGGGCTAGGGATAGTTGGTCAGGGCTAGGGACAGATGATCACGGCTAGGGACAGTTGATCACAGCTAGGGACAGATGATCAGAGCTAATAATAACAATAATAATAATAATAATAATAATAATAATAATAATAATAATAATAATAATAATCATCAACTTTATTTTACGAGGGTAGAAAGCTGACAGTATGTCAACTGATTAATAAGTGGCCCTCCTTCCTAAAAAATACAATACAATAGAACAATAACTACTTAAAATGAAAATAAATAATTATAATAAAATACAATGAAAAATATTGATCATAACTATAAAAGCTGTGTTAAAATATAAATCTATGTCTAGAGCTATATGTATCGTTACCTAATCAATTATAAAACACTAGCCTATAACTAATAAAACTATCGAGAAATAACGAAATGGTCAATATCCTTATATTTATCAAAAAAATTGTTAAATATATTATTTCTTAAAGAATTTACTGATTGGTCATTTTTCAAATGGGTAGGAATTGAGTTCCAGAGCCTAGAAGTGGAAACACTAAAAGTTAAGGACACATGATCACAGCTAGGGACAGATGATTACATCTAGGGACAAATGATCAGGGCTAGGGACAGATAATCACAGCTAAGGACAGTTGTTCAGGGCTAGTGACAGTTGATCACCGCTAGGGACAGTTGATCAGGGCTAGGGACAGTTAATCAGGGCTAGGGACAGATAATCAGGGCTAGGGACAGATGATCAGGGTTAGGGACAGATGATCAAAGCTAGGGACAGTTGATCAGGGCTAGTGACAGTTGATCACAGCTAGAGACAGTTGATCAGGGCTAGGGACAGTTGATCAGGGCTAGGGACGGTTGATCAGGGATAAGGACAGATGATGAGGGATAAGGACAGATGATCACACCTAGGGACAGATGATAACATCTAGGGACAGTTGATCAGGGCTAGGGAGCGTTGATCAGGATTAGGGACAGTTTGTCAGGGCTAGGGACAGATGATCAGGGATAGGGACAGATGATCACAGGTAGGGACAGATGATCAGGGCTAGGGACAGATGATCAGCACTAAGGACAGATGATGACAGCTAGGGACAGATGATGACAGCTAGAGACATTTGATCAGGGCTAGGGACAGATTATCAGTGTTAGGGAGACATGATCAGGGCTAGGGACCGATGATCAGGGCTAGGGGCAGCTGATCACAGGAAGGGACTGATGACCACAGCTAGGGACCGTTGATCAAGGCTAGGGTCAGAAAAACAGTACTAGTGACAGATGATCTGGGCTAAGGACAGATAATTAGAGCAAGGGACAGAGTATCACAGCTAGGGACATTTTATCAGGGCTAGGGACAGATGATCAGGGCTAGGGATAGTTGGTCAGGGCTAGGGACAGTTGATCAGGGCTAGGGATAGTTGGTCAGGGCTAGGGACATATGATCACGGCTAGGGACAGTTGATCACAGCTAGGGACAGATGATCAGAGCTAATAATAACAATAATAATAATAATAATAATAATAATAATAATAATAATAATCAACTTTATTTTACGAGGGTAGAAAGCTGACAGTATGTCAACTGATTAATAAGTGGCCCTCCTTCCTAAAAAATACAATACAATAGAACAATAACTACTTAAAATGAAAATAAATAATTATAATAAAATACAATGAAAAATATTGATCATAACTATAAAAGCTGTGTTAAAATATAAATCTATGTCTAGAGCTATATGTATCGTTATCTAATCAATTATAAAACACTAGCCTATAACTAATAAAACTATCGAGAAATAACGAAATGGTCAATATCCTTATATTTATCAAAAAAATTGTTAAATATATTATTTCTTAAAGAATTTACTGATTGGTCATTTTTCAAATGGGTAGGAATTGAGTTCCAGAGCCTAGAAGTGGAAACACTAAAAGTTAAGGACACATGATCACAGCTAGGGACAGATGATTACATCTAGGGACAAATGATCAGGGCTAGGGACAGATAATCACAGCTAAGGACAGTTGTTCAGGGCTAGTGACAGTTGATCACCGCTAGGGACAGTTGATCAGGGCTAGGGACAGTTGATGAGGGCTAGGGACAGTTGATCACAGCTAGGGAGAGATGATGAGGGCTAAGGACAGATGATCACAGCTAGGGACCGATGATTACATCTAGGGACAGGTGATCAGGGCTAGGGACAGATGATCAGGGCTAGGGACCGATGAGCAGGGCTAGGGACAGTTGATCAGGGCTAGGGACAGATGTTCACAGGTAGGGCCAGATGATCAGCGCTAGGGACAGATGATCACTGCTAGAGACAGATCATTACAGCTAGGGACAGTTGATCAAAGCTAGGGACATATAATCAGGGCTAGAGACAGATGATCAGGGCTAGGGACAGATGATCAATGCTAGGGACAGATGATCAGGGCTAAGGACAGATGATCACAGCAAGGGACAGATGATCACAGCTACGGACAGATAATCGGGGCTAGGGACAGATGATCGGGGCTAAGGACAGATGATCACAGGAAGGGACAGATGATCACAGCTAGGGACAGATAATAACATCTAGGGACAGATAATCAACGTTAGGGACAGATGATAAGGGCTAGGGACAGTTGATCAGGGCTAGGGACAGTTAATCAGGGCTAGTTACAGTTGATCAGGGCTAGGGACCGATGATAAGGGCTAGAGACAGATGGTCTCAGCAAGGGACAGATGATCACTGCTAGAGACAGATGATCACAGCTAGGGTCAGGTGATCAAGGCTAGGGAGATATAATCAGGGCTAGGGACAGATGATCAGGGCAAGGGACAGATGATCTGGGAAGGAAGGGTGGCGTAGTGCGTTAGTTCTCGTCTCTCACCGCTATCGTCCCGGGTTCGATCCCCGGACTCGGCACCTTAAGTGAGTTGAGTTTGTTGGTTCTCTCCCTTGCTTCGAGGGTTTTTCTCTGGGTTCTCCGGTTTTCCTCCCTACGTAAAAACCAACCCTAATTCGATCTGAGCTGTGCTCCGTAGTTAGACATGAGTCGTATGATGGCAGCCCGAGGCGCCTTCGTATGCCTTCAACTCGACCACGTTGAGCTGCGTCCTTCGTAATTCAGCTCTTCAGCTGCAAGCAAGGATGATTAGCCCCTCCAAATTTAAAAATGATCAGGGCTAGGGACAGTTGATCAGGGTAAAGGACAGATGATCAGGGTAGGGACAAATGATCACAGCTAGGGACAGTTGATCAGGGCTAGGGACAGTTGATCAGTACTAGGGACAGTTGATCAGGGCTAAGGACAGATGATGAGGGCTAAGGACAGATGATGACAGCTAGGGACAGATGATTACATCTGGTCACAGTTGATCAGGGCTAGGGAGAGTTGATCAGTGCTAGGGAGAGTTGGTCAGGGCTAGGGACAGATGATCAGGGCTAGGGACAGATGATCACAGCTAGGGCCAGATGATCAGGGCTAGGGACAAATGATCACAGCTACGGACAGGTGATCAGGGCTAGGGACAGTTGATCAGTAGTAGGGAGAGTTGATCAGGGCTAGGGACAGATGATGAGGGCAAAGGACAGATGATCACAGCTAGGGTTAGATGATTACATCTAGAGACAGTTGATCAGGGCTAGGGACAGTTGATCAGGCCTAGGGACAGTTGGTCAGGGCTAGGGACAGATGATTAGAGCTAGGGACAGATGATCAGGGCTAGGGGCAGATGATCCGTGCTAAGGACAGATGATCACAGCTAGGGACAGATGATCACAGCTAGTGATATTTGATCAGGGTTAGGGACAGTTGATCAAGGCGAGGGAAAGTTGATCAGGGCTAGGGACAGATGATCACAGCTAGGGACAGATGATCATAGCTAGGGACCATTGATCAAGGTTAGGAACAGATAATTAGTACTAGGGACAGATGATAAGGGCTAGGGACAGATGATCAGGGCTAGGGACAGATGATCAGGGCTAGTGAGAGATGATCAGGGCTAGGGACCGATGATCAGGGCTAGGGACAGCTGAATTCAGGGCTAAGGACAGATGATCACAGAAGGGGAGAGATGATCAAAGCTAGGGACCGTTGATCAAGGCTAGGGACAGATAATCAGTACAAGGGACAGTAGTAAATGGCATATACGGTTAGGCTCGTTTTAATTTATTCATGAAATGAACCAATGACGAGAAACCATTTCCGCGTGACACCCATATATGGTCATAGACGACGTCATCACATTTTCGTTACATATTCATGAGGTAGATGCGCAGACAAATATTTCACAGTACGATTTTGGGATTCTACTGCGCAGCGTGGAGGGGTGGGTTGGGGAATTGACAAACAGACAACGGGCCACAAGGTTAAAGGTTCAAAGGGTTTTATTTTTTAAATAACATTTACATAACATTAATCAAGTCCGTTAGCGTTTAAGAAAGACCACTGGGCCGACGTGGTTCTGGTTGGGTTGACCTGACTGTGAACATAGGCGGCAAGCATAACAGCCATCTTACATGCCATGCAAGAACAGTACCGCTGGTCTTGCTTGTCCCACCCGACATCGGGTTCGAAGAGGACCGAGTAATAATTGGAGGAATGGATTGGCATCTTGAAAAAGGGGGACAGAATTTTACTATTAATCATGTTGCCAGATACACCGGCGCTTGACTGGTGGTGGTGGTGGTGGCGCTTGAGAGGAGGAGCCATCATTGTTGACGTTGTTCTGCCTTCTATACTTTTTGTCGTGCTTGTAGTTTTCGTAGGTAGCGAACAGCTCATGGAATGCATTGTTGTCAACCCAGCAAAAGTAATCACAGGGAAGATCGGGATACTGAGCGGCACACGTTAAGAAGTTGCGAAGGTTGTTGTCCTTGGAGTGACTGACTCCGATCTTGGTGTACAGATTGTGTTCGCTACACATGGGAAAGAACTGGGGAGGAATCTGGAAGAATCGATCGTCGAGATAGTTGTAATCGTCCTGCTTGAGGTTGAGTTTGCAGCCCAAAGGTTGTTGTTCGAAAAGAAACTCGCGACGTTCGCACTTTTTATTGAACTCTTTGAGTTTTGTTGCCAGTGCCTTGTAGTTGATTTTTTTTCCACACTTGAGCCACGTTGTTTTGTCCTTGGTTTTGAATGTGGAACACGGCTCGCCACAAAAACAGATCGGTGATGATGGTGTTGAACTGAAAGTGATTTTGAACTGAAAGTGCTTTGGGTTTTGTAGACCTTGCTCAGTGACGTCGATACGCCAGATAGCCAATGAGCTCGAGGCACGGGGTGTGGTGATCTAAGGCGAATTGAAAGTTTGAATATTTAATAGCATAATGATGAATATGTATGCGCTTTGTATGATATATAGCAATAAAGTGTTTTATACCTTATCACTGTCTACCAAGCCTTGGTGCAGTAAGCATGGGTTCTTTTTGCTCCACACTGAAAAGAGTCTATTTCAATATCCTTAGAACCTTAGCTCTCACAATTCATTTTAATATCAACTGGTCTAACATGGTTCGAGAATTAAAAAAAAATGTGGCAACTAATAACAAAATTAAGACTCTAAAACTTATTTTTGCTGAAGCCAACACAAAATCTAACATGGGAAGATTACTGGCGTGTATAAGGTTTGCTGAGAAACTTCAACTCACCGAGAGGGAATGGGAACAACTGTTTCAGTACCTCTTTTAAAAGAACACATTCTCGAATTTGATCATTTCTACGTGTACCTTCTAGCTGTACGGATAGAGGATGGGTTGTTTTCCACCTTCTTACCAAATTGGGTTGGAACGAATCTTCAACCGAGTTCTTTGTATACTGGCCTGCTGTAAGGGTCAGATAATAGTAGAAAACTCGGAATTTACTGATGGAGGACGAGCTGCAGAAAATCTACTACGATCTCGGAAACGAAGCAAGTTTTTCGGGTGTGGGTGCCCTTTACCGTGTTTTAAAAGAAAAAGGGTTCAAGAAAGTAACGCATAAACGAATCGAAGATTGGCTCCAAAAACAAGAAACACATTCTCTTCATAAACCTGTACGCCATACATTTCCAAGAAACAGAGTGATTGTCAGTGGAAAAGATGATCAATTCCAAGCCGACTTGATAGATTTGACCCCTTTGAGTCGATTCAACAAAGGGTACAAGTATTGGTTAACCTGTATCGATGTCTTGAGTAAATACGGTTGGGCCATTCCTTTAAAGACAAAGACTGGACGAGAGATAACAGACGCTTTTGCCAAAATCTTGAAGTCTGGAAGAAAACCGAAGAAGTTACAAACTGATAAAGGAACTGAATTTTTAAACCGTATTTTTCAAAATTATTTGAAAAAACAAGGCATCCACTTTTTTACTACTCATTCAGAAACGAAATGTGGGGTGGTAAAACGTTTTAACCGGACTCTAAAGACAAAACTCTACAAGTATTTCACGTACAAGAACACGCATCAGTACCTCAACATCCTTCCTGACCTACTGAAATCCTACAACCAAAGTTTTCATCGTAGTATCCGAATGAAACCCATCGAAGTCACGAAAAAGAATGAAAATGCGGTATGGCATACCTTGTATGGAAAACCAATATCCACTCCCTTGCGCTTTCAATTTCAAGTCGGGGATCAAGTGAGAATCAGTAAAGCTAAGAAAACATTTGACAAAGGATATAAAGCCAATTGGAGTATTGAGATATTCACTGTAGCAGATCAACTTCCGAGAAATCCACCTGTCTATCGTCTGAAGGATCAACAGGGAAAGATGATTGAAGGGGTATTTTATGAACCAGAAATTCAGAAAGTAGAAGATGATGTGTATCAGATAGAAAAGGTCTTGAAGCGACGTAAACTCAAGGGTGGAGTCGCTGAGGTGTTTGTGAAATGGCGAGGATATCCAGATAAATTTAATTCCTGGATCCCAGCTAACCAAGTTCAAAAATTGTAATCTCTTTGAATTAGCCAATAAATATTCTTTAAACTCAATTGTTTTGTTTGCATATAATACTAAAGCAATACTTAGGCGCTTTCATATCACTCCAGTTGTCGTTATGGATAACACTCAGTTTTACCTCTGGCTGCCCTCGAATAGCAGCATGGATGTTTTCCCTTCTAATACCTTATCGGAATTTAGAGTGCGCCTACCTCAATCCATTACCCTCACCGACGAATGGGAGGTGGCTTTAACCGAGATTCATTACCCTCATAGCTGGAAAAACGTACCTGGAGATTTTTGGAATCGGTTTTATATCAAAGAAGGGGATGATGTAGAAGTCTATATCGTCCTCTCAGGTCATTACTCTTCAGTGCAGAGCATTGTGGACGCCATCAACGAACTAATCAACGACACAAGGCATAAAGACAAAGCGAAGTTATCTTACGATACACTAACTCGAAAAATAACGCTTCACCTACAAGATAACCGTTCAATTTTTTTCACCGATATTGGATCTATGCTCGGATTCGAAAAAGAAAAGTTGATCTCCCAGACTGAATGATCCCACCGCCTCACGAGAAGTGGATTTGGACTTGGGCTTTCATAACCTCTATGTTTACTGTGATATCGTTCAAGCTCAAGTAGTTGGGGACTCACATGTACCCCTACTGAGAATCGTTCCTGTTGAAGGACGAGATGGTGAACGTGTGAGCAAGATATTTTTGAACCCGCAGTACCTACCGATCAGCCGAAAACAATTTGAAAGTATCGAGGTCAATATTAAGCGCGACACAGGTGAAAAAGTCTCATTTGAAACTGGAAGAGTGTTGTTAACACTTCATCTCCGCAGAGCCTCACCGTATTTTCATTAAAGAGAAAAGATGTCTCATCCACGTTCTGATTATTACAAGAATTACTACGTTGAGCAAGCTCAGCAGAAAGGTGGTAATCTCCCTGCCTTTCACGGTGCCGCCGTTCAACACGGTTATGGATTAGGATCTATCCTAAAAGGTCTTTATCGATGGGCAGTGCCGCATTTATCTTCCGGTATGAAAGCTGTAGGTCGCGAAGCCTTAAAAGGAGGTCTGAATGTAGCTCAAGACGTCTTAGAAGGTCAAGATTTGAAGGGTTCGACATTAAAAAGAGTCAACGAAGCCGGAAAGAGATTAACGAATTTCCAGAATACCACGGGAGCGCAAACAGGTGGAGGTCAAAAAGGTAGAAAAACAGATACCCCAACTAAAAACACCAGTTCGCCGCCAGCCAAGAAGCAGAGAACATCAAAAGCGAAAAAGACGCCGTACAACTTCTTCTAAAACTAATGGCTCATGCTACTCGATCTCAGCATTGTGGTTAATCGGAGTTGGATTTATTTCAAGCTCCTAATGTGCAGACTAACATTGAACGAGGACAGTGGATTGAATATTCTCCAGTCTCAAACATTACCGATTCTGGTCCCATCGAATTTAACGTGTCGGACAGTGGAGATGAGTTTACAGACTTGAGACAAGCTTGGGTGTATAACAAAGTTAAGATTATAAAATCTAATGGAACCGATCTAGGCGACGACGACAAAGTGGGACCCGTCAATCTCTTCCAACAGGCCATGTTCAGTCAAGTGGATTTGACTATCAATGATAAACTGATATCAACATCCACTAATACCAACCCTTACCGAACTATGATCACAACCATCATGACTTATGGATCTGATGCTAAGACCTCTCAACTTGGTGCCGAACTCTTTGTAAAAGATACACCAGGGAAAATGGATGCTGTGGATCCTTTAGCTCTAGCTGCCAATCGAAACCACGGCTTACATGCTCGATATGACCACATCAAGGGGAGTTCTCCCTTTGAACTCATGGGACCTTTACATCTAGATCTATTCTGTCAAGACCGGCTACTGCTCAACGGTGTTACGCTGCGTATCAGGCTGAATCGAAGCAAGAACAGTTTTTGTCTTGTCTCTCCAGAAGGGGATGCCAGTTATAAGCTGGTTATTTTACAGTCCACGCTGTATATCCGTAAAGTGAAGATTTACGACGATCCTTTCCTGGTGGGTATTGCTGCTGCTTTAGAACATGCACCTGCCCTCTACTCCATTCGAAGAGTTGAATGCAAAACCATGTCCATTTCTACCGGTCAAATGTCTTTCTCCCCCGACGATGTCTTCTTAGGATCTATTCCTAAACGGATCATCCTAGGCTTGGTGGAAAACACAGCCTTTAACGGTTCCTTCAACAGAAACCCTTTCAATTTCCAACACTTCAAAGCTACTCAAGTTGGAGTCTACGTTAATGGAGAAAGTTACCCCATGAAGGCATTGCAACTCAATTTTGATCAAAACTTGTACCTCCCAGGATACATGAGCTTGTTTTCTGGTACGGGAAGTCTGTTTCATAACCAAGGCAATCAGATCAGTCGCGAGGATTACCCCAACGGGTATGCAGTGTTCGCATTTGATTTGAGCCCCGATCTTTCAGCTGGACCTCACATTTCGCCAATAAAGCAAGGCAACCTTCGTATCGGCATTCAGTTTGCAGAACCCCTACCTGTGACAGTCAACTGTATCATCTACGCCGAGTTTGATTCTTTGATTGAGATTGATGAAAATCGAAACGTTACTTTTAACTGGTCCAGTTAAACATGAACACGAGACAGATTGTTGTAGTATTAAAAAGGGATCCCATCACCAAACCTATCTTTCAAGGAGTTTTTCCATCAGACCAACTGCCGAACAAGATCAAACGTTACCCAGCTGCCTTTGTAGCCAACGTGGACCCCAAAGGACGCCCCGGATCTCATTGGTGTGCCTTTTATTTCACCCAAGACGAAATGGGAGAATTGTTTGACTTCTATGGATTGAAGCCACAAGACTACAGTCAGCACTTTCTCCAGTTTTTAGAAACTAATAGTCATCATTGGACTTATAATCATCAAGACCTTCAAAGTCTAACGTCTAATGTGTGTGGGCATTATTGCTTGTATTATGTAATAAATCGTTGTCGTAACGTATTGATGAAAGCTATTGTAAACCGATTTGGTAAAAACACAAGGAAAAACGATCGTTTAGTATATCATTTTATCACTAAATATTTTGGATACTTATACAAGTATCTTAGGAAAAAGCTTGTCAACCATCAAAGTTCTAGACAAAAATCAATAAACACAATGTAATGATCAAACGGGTATTTTATTCTTGAATTTCATACTACAAACTAACTATAAATTAATCACTGGTTAAGTAAAGTTGAGCCATCTTTGACGCATCTGTTTCTTAGCGTTTCGTGTTGCACTTCGTATAGGACCTTGGGGGGATTTTCTTTCCGATAGCGGTGGGGTAGGGGTAATTAATCCATTGGTCATCTTCTTCTATTCTTTCTGCCACAGGGTTGGGTCTTGCTTTGAATTCCCTCAGAGCAGTTCGACGTCTTTCATTTCTGACCAGATCTTCCGGAGCATTCATCTTGGCTAGTCCTTTAGCAAACGTTTCCCATCCAAGAGGGTCAAACCCTTTTCGCGCTCGTAAAAAATCCCCCACAAGATCTCCAATGTGTGAACCGGACAAGGGTTTTTCTTCGTAAACCAACTGACCACTGCGATCCCACTTCATGATGTCAGGATGTTCTCGAATCTTGTCGATCAAGAGTTTCCCCCTTCCTTTCAGGGTCTTTGGTAAAGCTCTTAAAATATCTCGTTCGATCTTATCTTCTTCTTGCTCTTGTGGCTCTGGGGAGGGTTTCTCAACTCCTTGCTCTTTGACTTCACTTAGGGTCGGAGAATCAAATTTAACCTTCAAGGGGTGATCTTTCCGCTGATTGTAATAAGTCAAGTAATTTTGCAAATTCTGGACGTATTGCCGGACTTTTTCTTCGTCAGTTAATTCCTTACTTTTCAAGACATCTTGTATATCATGATCCAAATCCTCAAGTCTGGAAGTCAAAGGTGCTGTGTTCACTTTTTGCCTTTGTTGTAATCTCTCCAAGGTCTGTTCAGGAACCAGGACCATCTTCCTTGCATGATTCATTTAATTACAAAAAATGTTCCAAAACCGCTAGAGCAGGTGGAAGTAACACAGATAGAAAATTACCTCCTTTCTGAATCAAAACTTTTCGCTTCTCTGGTAATGGTACTTCTTTATCGACTAATTTCAGCAAAGGAGTTTTAAACTCTGTCAATTTAGTTTTTTGCTTGGGAGTGATGGGTACTGTGGATTTTAAAACGTTGTGAACACACTCGCATAGGGTATGGATTAACGAATCGTCTGCTTCTTTCAGGATAGCTTTCACTTGGTTAGGTTTACTGGTAGACAAAACCTACAAGTGATGGTAGTTGTTTCTTGCTCGACGGCTCATGGTCAACTAAAGGAAATTCCCTGAGTACTGATATTTTTATCCCTTTTTGACGTAAGCATATTGTGTCTCGTTTGGAAAGATATTGGTTCTTAATCGAAAATCCTCTGGGGTCTGGGGCTTGAGATCACAGAATAAATACCCATGAGGCCTTGCGGTCGCATCATTGAAAGCTTCTTGCATGTATTGGACGTGACCAGGATGCATTTGTTTGGCTAAATGGTTGATTTGACTGCTATCTCTGGGGGATTTAAACAGAGCCATGTAGTGAGCATTCAAGCTTATATTTCTCAATTCTTTGCCTTGATGGAATATGTTTTGCAAAATAAAAATACAGGACAGATTCTTGTGGTGACAACCTTTGGTGAAAATGTTCGTCAAACGTTTATCGTTACTCACTTCATTCATCAAATCATCTATGATGACTAAATTACGAACAGAAGGATCAATTTGGGATTCCAAGTCATTCGGTAATCCTTCAATGAAGTTTATGTTGGGGATAGTTTGCATCATTTCTTCATAAGCTGGTTGATCCATCCCATAACACCATAATATATTTTCGGGTGGTCCATCAATCATCTCTTCGGCATTTTCCAACAAACGTTTCACAAACTGTGTTTTCCCGCAACATGTAGGGCCTGCTACGAGAGCGCCAAATGGATGTTGAAGTCTTGGATCCATCTCGGTAAATGAAGCATCACGTCTATTACCGTCTATTTTATCTTTTCGAGGGAATAAGCCAATACTCACACGTTGGCGCTTTATAGTCGTGTACAACTTTACTTTTTCGCAATTTAGCTTCTTGTAGATATGGTTTCCTTTCTTCCGTTGATAGATTATGAACTTGGGCTAAATGATTGGATAATTTCACAAGGTACCTCGATCCACAATTGGGTACCGGACAATCCTTACAACTTCGTTTTGACATGTTCACTACCCGAAAGCTAATAGTTAACTATTTTTTTGAAAGAAAACGAGCACATTTAGGCTCAAATCGAGGGACAAAAGGTGACAAACGGGACCAGAGGGACAAATACACAGAGACGTGTTCACTACCAAAACCTATTTATATAAATCTTGTATGGTATTAACAATAATTTTAAACATTACTTATCACAATATTACGAGATTTGTTTACAAAGTTGTTTTTTTTCAGACCCAAGAAATTAAAACTATCCTATATACATCGAATTCATGACTAGATCTAAACATTTCTGAGCCGGAACTTTTTATTCAATTTTTATATAAAAGCGAGGGACAAAAGGTGACAAACGGGACAATAGGGACTTTAGAAAGACACATGTTCATCCTATAAGGTCTTCTTGTTGATAAGTAAATAAACAAACGCGTTGGTAAAAGAGTTAAGAAGAGATGATTTAATTACCATTGACAAAAACTACGGCGTAAGCAAATTTTCGAATAATGAGGTAGAAATTCTGTTGGTCTTATTGTTTATCATTCAAAGGTTCCTTAACTGGATTGTATTGAAGACAATGGAATTTTCAATAAATTAAGACATTGTTGTTTTAATAACTTAGTATTCATCTTAGACGTATTCTCTTGAATTAAATTAAAAAAATAACAAGAGATTGAAAAACACATACTTTTTCGACTATAAAAAGCACCTGGCAACTCCTATTTGCTATATCTTCAAACTTATTATTAAATAAAAGTATGGTATGCAATGATGATATAAAGGTTTGTTTAAAAAAATCGGATTTCGTATTTTCGCTTTATGAATTAAAGCTATTAGTGTAAGAATGAATTGGCATAGCAGCCAATCACAGTCTATTGTGTATAATCGTGCAACCAGAACAAGGAATCTTGCGCTGATTCGCAGACCGTCTTAACCAAAGTTAAAGTCGGGCATCACGCAGGCTACTTGATTCAAGTATTTTTGAAACGCCATTTTTGATAAAGATTCAAAATAATTATAACAATTATGTTTATCTGATATTTTGGTAGTTTGACGAAGTTAAGAGTACATTCCCTGACTACGAAAGAGAAAAAGTGGTAGGTGTTTAACTCTTTGATTATTTATTTAGAGATAACTCTTATCAGATCTCAAATCATATAGGATGACTTTTGTAAATCCGGAACAACTTGATTCAAGTATTTTTGAAACGCCATTTTTGATAAAGATTCAAAACAGTTATAACAATTATGTTTATGTAATATTTCGGTAGTTTGACGAAGTTTAAACGCTTGCATTCCTCCTGAAGTCGAGCTATTAGATCAATCTGATTAGTTTAAAGACGCCGTAGTAAAAATGATGTCTCTTCATTAAGCTTTATTTGTGTAAGTATTAGCCAAGCTAATTAATGTTTACATTTGTATTTGTTTAGTCTCACATACAAAAGAAAAAGCACCATGATTGCACAGTCTGCGGAAAAAACTTCAAGCGATCTGATCACCTAAAGAGACACCAAAATATTCATAGCAAAGAAAAGTCTTTTGAGTGCCAAAAATGTGGTATGAGTTTTAACGACAAAACAAATCTCAGGCGGCATGAGAGACTTCACCAGAGACAATGAACTTAATGGAGGTAATGTCCATTATGCTTTAAACCTTAGAAAACGCCTTGATTCTGTGATTCTAATTGTCTCGTTTTCAACAAAGAAAGCTTTATAGCAGATAAACTCACTCTATGTAGATGTTTTTTCAAGATCGCCGCTTCGAAAAACAAGTGAATTGAGCGTGTGTATCCACCAATTAAAAACTATATTGCGTATTAATTGTTTCGTATTCAAGTACTTACTTTTTCTTTTCTTGCTTCTTTACTTCTTACTTGCTTCTTACTTCTTAACTTTCTTCCTGCTTCTCGCCAAGTGGTGATGAACCACCAGAATCGTTCCTGTTTATATCATTCATCATAACAATAGCATAATAGGACGAGGACTTGATTATCGTCCCACGTCACTACCCATAATCCTTGATTATCAATTGTTCATCAGAAGATAAGCACAAAAGGACAGGGACGGGTATATTAATTGTTCATCAAAACAACAGCATAATAGGACGAGGACTTGATTATCGACCCACGTCACTACCCATAATCCATTTTGAACCGTTTTATTGGAGGTATAAATATGCCCCGGAACGTGAACCAAAGTTACCTTTTTCCAAAGAGCCTTCCCACGACAATATCAATTTGGTGAATTTATTCAAGATTAATCAAGTCATGTCTCAACCCAAAAATACTGATGCCACAGCTAATGGTGCTGCTTCTGCTGCTGCCGTCGCTGGTCGTGATGAAGAAACTACAAATATCTAATATCTATCTAAACTATATATATGCGCCACCGGAGAAGTATTTGGAAGCATGACTGTGAAGCGTCTGGAACGTATGTTAGATAGCATAAAAGGAAAATCGTACCGTTGCCTTTTACAAAAGAATATTGTCCAATAAAATGCTTTGAACCTTTAACCTTGTGGCTCGTTGTCTGTTTGTCAATTCCCCAACCCACCCCTCCACGCTGCGCAGTAGAATCCCAAATTCGTACTGTGAAATATTTGTCTGCGCATCTACCTCATGAATATGTAACGAAAATGTGGTGACGTCGTCTATGACTATTTAAAAAACTCATTAATATTCAGCGACCATTTTGTCCAATCCGATGCTCACTTTTGGTCACGAGGAAAACATTTTATACCACATAAAGTACTTTTCAAATTTAAAGCCCGGGGAGGGATTTGAATTCGGGCCAGGGGAATAATGGGGTAGAATAGAAGAACAATGGAATGCAAATGAACACGAAGCATTATATAATGGCACATGTGTCATTATATAATGCTTCATGTCCTTAGGCAGTACAAAAATGAAATATAACAGGCATTGAATAATCATAACATTTATTTCGTGATTGCTTTGTTACTTACTCAAATGAAAAGTACAATTGTTGAATACTGAGCCCGACATAACAACTTTGGCTGGGTTAGAAGTATCTGGTAAAACCATGTTACTTAACAATTCATCTGCGACTTCGAAATCAAACGAGTCAAGATCTTCTAGAACGTTGGATACCTCTCTCCGTTTACCTTCGCCACTTCCTGTACAAACTTAGTCAACCAAAAGTCCAGGGTCTCTGCATTCATAATTGGCGATATTCGTTTCTAATGACTGTACTATTCCAATGTCAATTTCAAACGAACGCTGCTCTTTGGAAGAATCTTTGTTGGCTCTACCAATTTGCCATTCAGAAAAGACTTTAAAGGCCCACTTCGTAGAGGAACGTGTGGACTTTGGGATGCACTCTTCCAATGTGTTTTTTTCTTCTTCTTTAGACTTTGGTGGCCTAAACTGCCGCTTTGGAGACATGTTGTTACTCATTCAAAAGCTAGTCCCGAAAGACTTCACATGCAAATGAAATACTGAAAAAGTTCTGCACATTTGAATTTCTAATTTTATTCATCTATTATTACTGTAGGTCAATTCCCAAATGCAAACAACCCGCCTTTTTCTTTTGTTTTCTCGCATCAATACATGATAATTTCATCGATATTGGACAAAATGGTCGTTGAATATTAATGAGTTTCTTAAGATATTCAATAAACTCGCAGCACGTGTTTTATCAGGTATAAAATCCCTCGGGCTTCGCCCTCGGGATTTTATACCTGATAAAACACTCCTGCTCGTTTATTAAACAGTACATATGGGTGTCACGCGGAAATGGTTTCTCGTGATTGGTTCATTTCATGATTAAATTAAAACGCCCCTAACCGTATATCCCATTTACTACTAGGGACAGATGATAAGGGCTAGTAACAGATGATAAGGGCTAGGGACAGATGATCAGGGATAGGGAGAGTTGAACAGGGTTAGGGACAGATGATCACAGCAAGGGACAGATGATTACAGCTACGGACAGTTGATCAGGGCTAGGGACAGTTGATCAGGGTTAGGGAGAGATGATCACACCAAGGGACAGATGATCACAACTAGGAACCGATAATCAGGGCTAGGGACAGATGATCAGGGCTAGGGACAGTTGATCAGGGTTAGGGACATATGATCAGAGCTAGAGACAAATGATCACAGCTAAGGACAGTTGATCAGGGCTAGGGATAGTTGATCAGTAGTAGGGACAGTTGATCAGGGCTAAGGACAGATGATGAGGACAGATGATCACAGCTAGGGACAGATGATTACATCTAGAGACAGTGGATCAGGGCTAGGGACAGTTGATGAGGGCTAGGGACAGTTGGTCAGGGCTAGGGACAGATGATTAGAGCTAGGGACAGATGATCAGGGCTAGGGGCAGATGATCCGGGCTAAGGACAGATGATCACAACTAGGGACAGATGATCACAGCTAGGGATATTTGATCAGGGGAAGGGGCAGTTGATCAAGGCTAGGGAAAGTTGATCAGGGCTAGGGACAGATGATGATGGCTAGGTACAGATGATCACAGCTACGGACAGTTGATCAAGGCTAGGGACAGATAGTCAGTACTAAGTAAAGATGATAAGGGCTGGGGACAGATGATCAGGGCTAGGGACAGATGATCAGGGCTAAGGACAGATGATTACAGCTAGGGACAGATGATCACAGCTAGGGACAGATAATCAATGCTAGGGACAGATGATAAGGGCTATGGATAGTTGATCAGGGCTAGGGACCGTTGGTCAGGGCTAGGGACAGTTGATCAGGGCTAGGGACCGTTGATCAGGGCTAAGGACAGTTGATCAGGGCTAGGGACCGATGATCAGGGCTAGGGAATGTTGATCAGGGCTAGGGACAGATGATCAGTATAGGGACAGATGGTCACAGCTAGGGACAGATGATCACAGCTAGGGATATTTGATCAGGGGAAGGGGCAGTTGATCAAGGCTAGGGAAAGTTGATCAGGGCTAGGGACAGATGATGATGGCTAGGTACAGATGATCACAGCTACGGACAGTTGATCAAGGCTAGGGACAGATAGTCAGTACTAAGTACAGATGATAAGGGCTGGGGACAGATGATCAGGGCTAGAGACAGATGATCAGGGCTAAGGACAGATGATCACAGCTAGGTACCGTTGGTCAGGGCTAGGGACAGTTGATCAGGGCTAGGGACCGTTGATCAGGGCTAAGGACAGTTGATCAGGGCTAGGGACCGATGATCAGGGCTAGGGAATGTTGATCAGGGCTAGGGACAGATGATCAGTATAGGGAAAGATGGTCACAGATAGGGACAGATGATCACAGCTAGGGACAGTTGATCAAGGCTAGGGACATATAAACAGGGCTAGGGATAGATTATCAGGGCTAGGGACAGATGATCATTGCTAGGGACAGATGATCCGGGATAAGGACAGATGATCACAGCTAGGGACAGATGATCACAGCTAGGGATATTTGATCAGGGCTAGGGACAGATGATCAGGGCTGGGGGAGATGATCCGGGATAAGGACAGAGGATCACAGCTAGGGACAGATGATCATAGCTAGGGATATTTGATCAGGGGTACGGACAGTTGATTAAGGCTAATGAAAGTTGATCAGGGCTAGGGACAGATGATGAGGGCTAGGTACAGATGATCACAGCTACGGACAGTTGATCAAGGCTAGCGACAGATAGTCAGTACTAAAGACAGATGATAAGGGCTGGGGACAGATGATCAGGGCTAGGGACAGATCATCAGGGCTAAGGACAGATGATCACAGCTAGGGACAGATGATCACCGCTAGGGACAGTTGATCAGGGCTAGGGACAGTTGATCAGTAGTAGGGAGAACTGTTCAGGGCTAGGGACAGATGATGAGGGCAAAGGACAGATAATCACAGCTAGGGACAGATGATTACATCTAGAAAAAGATTATGAGGGCTAGGGACAGTTGATCAGGGCTAGGGACAGTTGGTCAGGGCTAGGGAAAGATGATTAGAGCTAGGGACAGATGATCAGGGCTAGGGGCAAATGATCCATGCTAAGGACAGATGATCACAGCTATGGACAGATGATTACAGCTAGTGAATTGACATTTGATCAGGGCTAGGGACAGATGATCAGGGCTAGTGAGAGGTGATCACAGAAGGGGAGAGATGATCACAGCAAGGGACCGTTGATCAAGGCTAGGTACAGATAATCAGTACTAGGGACAGATGATAAGGGCTAGGGACAGATGATAAAGGAGAGGGATAGATGATCAGGGCTAGGGAGAGTTGAACAGGGTTAGGGACAGATGATCAGGGCTAGGGACAGATGATCAAGGCTAGGAAAAGTTGATCAGGGCTTGGGACATATGATGAGGGCTAGGTACAGATGATCACAGCTACGGACAGTTGATCAAGGCTAGGGACAAATAGTCAGTACTAAGGACAGATGATAAGGGCTGGGGACAGATGATCAGGGATAGGGACAGATGATCAGGGCTAAGGACATATGATCACAGCTAGGGACAGATGATCACAGCTAGGGACAGATAATCAATGCTAGGTACAGATGATAAGGGCTAGGGATAGTTGATCAGAGCCAGGGACCGTTGATCAGGTCTAGGGAATGTTGATCAGGGCTAGGGACCGATGATCAGTATAGGGACAGATGGTCACAGATAGGGACAGATGATCACAGCTAGGGACAGTTGATCAAGGCTAGGGACATATCAACAGGGCTAGGGATAGATGATCAGGGCTAGGGACAGATGATCATTGCTAGGGACAGATGATCAGGGCTAAGGAGAGATGATCACACCAAGGGACAGATGATCACAGCTAGGAACCGATAATCAGGGCTAGGGACAGATGATCAGGGCTAGGGACAGTTGATCAGGGTTAGGGACATATGATCAGGGCTAGAGACAAATGATCACAGCTAAGGACAGTTGATCAGGGCTAGGGACAGTTGATCAGAAGTAGGGACAGTTGATCAGGGCTAAGGACAGATGGTGAGGACAGATGATCACAGCTAGGGACAGATGATTACATCTAGAGAGAGTGGATCAGGGTTAGGTACAGTTGATCAGGGCTAGGGACAGTTGGTCAGGGCTAGGGAGAGATGATTAGAGCTAGGGACAGATGATCAGTGCTAAGGACAGATGATCACAGCTAGGGACAGATGACCAATGCTAGGGACAGATGATAAGGGCTAGGGATAGTTGATCAGGGCTAGGGACCGTTGATCAGGGCTAAAAACAGTTGATTAGGGCTAAGGACCGATGATCAGGGCTAGGGACAGATGGTCACATCTAGGGACAGATGATCACCGCTAGAGACAGATGATCACAGATAGGGACAGATGATCAGGGCTAGGGACAGATGATCAGGGCTAAGGACAGATGATCACAGCTAGGGACAGATGATCACTGCTAGGGACATTTTATCAGGGCTAGGGACAGATGATCAGGGCTAGTGAGACATGATCAGGGCTAGGGACCGATGATCAGGGTTAGGGACAGCTGATGTCAGGGCTAAGGACAGATGATCACAGCAAGGGACAGAAGATCACAGCTAGGTACCGTAGATCAAGGCTAGGGTCAGATAATCAGTACTAGGGACAGATGATAAGAGCTGGGGACAGATGATCAGGGCGAGGGACCGATGATCAGAGCTAAGGACAGATGATCACAGCTAGGGACATATGATCACAGCTAGGGACAGATAATCAATGCTAGGGACAGATGATGAGGGCTAGGGACAGTTGATCAGTGCTAGGGACCGTTGATCAGGGCTAAGGACAGTTGATCAGGGCTAGGGACCGATGATCAGGGCTAGGGACAAAGCTAGGGACAGATGATCACTGCTAGAGACAGATCATCACAGCTAGGGACAGTTGATCAACGTTAGGGACATATAATCAGGGCTAGGGACAGATGATTGATCAGGGCTAGGGACAGATGATCATTGCTAGGGACAGAAGATCAGGGCTAGGGACAGTTGATCAGTAGTAGGGACAGTTGATCAGGGCTAAGGACAGATGATGAGGGCTAAGGACAGATGATCACAGCTAGGGACAGTTGATTACATGTAGGGACAGTTGATCAGGGTTAGGGACCGTTGATCAGGGCTAGGGTCAGTTGGCCAAGGCTAGGGACATATAATCAGGGCTAGGGATAGATTATCAGGGCTAGGGACAGATGATCATTGCTAGGGACAGAAGATCAGGGCTAGGGACAGATGATCATTGCTAGGGACAGATGATCAGGGCTAAGGACAGATGATCACCGCAAGGGACAGATGATCACAGGTAGGAACAGATAATCAGGGCTAAGGACAGATGATCAGGGCTAGGGACAGTTGATCAAGGTTAGAGACATATGATCAGGGCTAGACACAAATGATCACAGCTAGGGACAGTTGATCAGGGCTAGGGACAGTTGATCAGTAGTAGGGACAGCTGATCAGGGCTAAGGACAGATGATGAGGGCTAAGGAGAGATGATCACAGCTAGGGACAGATGATTACATCTAGGGACAGTTGATCAGGGTTAATGACCGTTGATCAGGGCTAGGGTCAGTTGGTCAGGGCTAATGACAGATGATCAGGGCTAGGGACATATGTTCACAGGTAGGGACAGATGATCAGGGCTAGAGACAGATGATCAGGGCTAAGGACAGATGATCACAGCTAGGGACAGATGATCACAGCTAGGGACATTTGATCAGGGCTAGGGACAGATGATCAGGGCTAGTGAGACATGATCAGGGCTAGGGACCGATGATCAGGGTTAGGGACAGCTGATTTCAGGGCTAAGGACAGATGATCACAGCAAGGGACAGATGATCACAGCTAGGGACCGTTGATCAAGGCTAGGGTCAGATAATCAATACTAGGGACATATGATAAGGGCTAGGGTCAGATGATCAGGGCTAGGGACAGATGATCAGTGCTAGGGAGAGTTGAACAGGGTTAGGGACAGATGATCAGGGCTAGGTACAAATGACCACAGCTAGAGACAGTTGATCATGGCTATAGGACAGTTGATCAGTACTAGGGAGAGTTGATCAGGGCTAGGGACAGATGATGAGTGCTAAGGACAGATGATTACATCTAGGGACAGATGATCAGGGCTAGGGACAGTTGATCAGGGCTAGGGACAGTTTGTATGGGCTAGGGACAGATGATCAGGGCTAGGGACAGATGATCAGGGCTAAGGACAGATGATTACATCTAGGGACAGATGATCAGGGCTAGGGACAGTTGATCAGGGCTAGGGACAGATTGTAAGGGCTAGGGACAGATGATCAGGGCTAGGGACAGATGATCAGGGCTAAGGACAAATGATCACAGCTAGGGACAGATGATTACAGCTAGGGACATTTGATCAGGGTTAGTGACAGATGATCAGGGGTAGGGAGACATGATGAGGGCTAGGGACAGCTTATGTCAGGGCTAAGGACAGATGATCACAGCAAGGGACAGATGATCACAGCTAGGGACAGTTGATCAAGGCTAGGGAAAGTTTTTCAGGGCTAGGGACAGATGATGAGGGCTAGGTACAGATGATCACAGCTAGGGACAGATGATCACAGCTAGGGACAGTCGATCAAGGCTAGGCGTCACTAGGCGTCACTAGGTAGAAACAGATGATCAGGGCTAGGGACATATGATCAGTGCTAAGGATAGTCCTTATGAGGAATATGAACAGTAAATTCCATTTAGGCACATTTAAATTCATCGACAATGATGAGCTTGGGGTTGGGTGCACAGTGGTAAACTAGATGCGTTATCTCGCTTACCCCAAGGTGTTAACCATGGCAACCCTGCCAGTGTCAACCACCAAACGGAACTCCATAGGGCTTGGAGAAGGAGGGACTAAGGACTGGTAGACATGGGACCTCCGCACCAATCACGAACTCCAAGCACTGCGATAGCTATTACAATAATAATAATGATAATAATGATAATAATAATAATAATAATAATAATAATAATAATAATAATAATAATAATAATTAATAATAATTTAATAATAATTTCAATAATGACTAGTAATAATAATATAATAGAAAGTAGAATAAAACCTAATAGTAACTCGTCGTATGATATAAGTTAATAAGTAAATATCTATATAAAAAAAGAACCTAGTGTGTAATATCTAATTCCTTTTATCTTATGCCCTATATCTTGTATCTAATATATCTTATATCTTATAGGTAAATTCAAAACTGATCTATCTTAAATCTTAACCATATGTAATATATACTATATAAATCCTAATAGTATCTATTATAGAATTAAAATAAATAAATAAATAAAATACCTAAAAAAAGAACTAGCTAAAAATTTATAACCATGCCACTCTCTATTATTTCAATGTCAATGTCAAAGTTTTTAATATCACATTGTGCTCTTTTTATTGTCCTGGATCCTCGCAGACACACCAGAGCAGATCTGAGTAAAGAAAAGGATGTTTTCGCTCTAATCCATGATAATAATAATAATAATAATAATAATAATAATAATAATAATAATAATAATAATAATAATAATAATAATAATAATAATAATAAAGTTTATTTCTATAGCGCTCATCTCCAAAAAACATGTCCAAGGCGCTTTACAAAAAAATTACATAAGATATTTAAAATATTTACAAAACTAGAAATTTACTCTACGATCTAGATTTGTCTAAATTTATTTCTGTATATATACCGAATAGACGTACAAGAAGGGCAACAAAGGGACCCCTATATAATTCATCCCATTATAAGACTGAGACCTTCGCTACATCTTTTTTTAATCGAGTAATACCTCTCTGGAACAATCTACCTATTGAGCTCAGACAATGTACCAAGCTTAAGTCTTTCAATGAGCAGCTCTTAATTTATTATTATAATTTCTTTCTAACTTCTTTTGCAACGAGTGACACCTGTTCTTGGGTTACTAGTTGCCGCTGCTCTAAATGTAGGCCGTAATGCAGTAATTTACTTTGTAACTTTTTTGTTTATTTTATGTTTTATATGGATGTCTAGGCTATAGGTGTATTTCCACCTGTTAGACAATCCACAACTCTTTAAAGTTGAAAGCGTAATAAATAAAATACAAAAAATGGTCTATTTATGAATAAAAATGTAATAAAACAAGTAATAATATTCTAAAGTGATATATTAAAATGAAATCTAAATGTATTTCTTGTTTTTAAGGTAAAAAGTAAATAAATATGTTTTATGTTTATTTTTAAAACTAACGACAGTAGTTTCAGAGCGCAAGTCTAAAAGAAGCCATTCCACAATCTTGGAGCCGCAAAGGAAAAGGATCGGAAACCATAAGTAGTGAGCCTAGCTTTAGGCTCAACAAGGAGTTTGTTAGAAACAGAACGTAGGGAATAGCAAGAGGAGCGAAAGGTCAGGAGATCAGACAGATATGTAGGAGCAAGGCCATTTAAGGCCTTGTAGGTTAGCCAAAGCATCTTGAAAGTGACTCTGTAGTAAACAGGTAGCCAATGAAGGTCAATCAACACAGGAGTGATGTGGTCAAATTTCCTGGTGAAGGTGACAACACGAGCAGCAGAGTTCTGTATGCGTTGCAACCTCTCAACAAGGTATTTAGGTAGTCCATACAGGAGAGAATTGCAGTAGTCAAGTTTAGAAGAAATAAAAGCATGAATGACAGTCTGAGCAGCATCAGTGGTTAAGTATTTACGAATAGCGGACAGATTCTTTAGGTGAAAGTAAGATGACTTACAGATATTACTGACTTGGAGCTCCCCAGTCATACGGTCATCAAAAACCACTCCAAGATTGACAGCTGACAGACAAGGGACAATAATGTACTTGGATCTCACTCATTGGAAGACAATCTTGGAATCTAGAGTGGATACACATGAGCTCTGTTTTATCATGGTTTAACTTCAAACCATTGACAAGCATCCACTCAGCAATATCAGATAGACATTCCTCTAAAGATTGTCTGGATTGAGCAAGCTGGTCATTGCCCTTAAAAGATAAATAAAGCTGTGAATCATCAGCATAGAGATGGTAGCTGAGATTATGTCGCTTAAGAATGTCGGCTAGTGGAGAGGTATAAAGTAGGTAAAGAACTGGGCCTAATACTGAGCCTTGCGGAACCCCGACATCAAGATTGCAAAGGCAAGATGAACAATCATTAATACCAACAAATTGCTTCCTGTTAGACAGGTAGGATCTAAACCAGCTTAAAACAACATCACCTAAACCAAACCGATGGGCAAGTCTATCATGTAACGTATCATGAACTACTGTGTCAAAAGCAGCCGACATATCAAGGAAAATGAGAATAACACAGTTGCCTTAATCAATTGATTGAAGGATGTCATTATAAATTTGAACCAGAGCTGTCTCAGTGCTATGCAAGGCTTTGTAAGCTGACTGAAGTGGATCGTGAAGATTATGGTCAGTTAAATAATCATTTAAATAATCATTTATAAATAATCATTTAACTGACGAGCAACAGCCTTTTCAATTAGTTTAGAGATGAACGGTAGGTTAGAAACAGGCCGAAAGTTAGAAAAAACTTCATAGTCAGCATTGGGTTTTTTGAGAATAGGTGTCAATTTAGCAGTTTTTAGAGAATCAGGAAATACAGCCTGGGAAAGAGATAGGTTGATAATATTTGTAAACACCGGTATTAGAAGATCAAGACACTCCATTAGGAGGGAGGCAGGAATAGGGTCAAGGCTACATGACTTTGCAGTAGACCCAACTAAACGTGAGACATCATCCTGGCTTAGAGCCTCAAAACTTCGAAAGATAGAAGAGCTAGTTGCAGTGTCTGGTGGTAACCGAGGTTGAGCAGGAATATTTTTAGAAATATCCTGTCTGATACGCTCGATCTTATTAGAAAAGAACTGAATAAAGGAGTTAGCCAGACAAGTGTCATCAGAACTAGGAGGATACTGTAAGTTCTGTTTGGGCTGGAGTAGTCCAGAAACAATCTTAAAAAGAGAGCGTTGGTCATTTTCATTATCAGCAATAACGCTACTAAAATACTGCTGTTTGGATGAAAACAGCATCTTGTTAACAACTACGCATTGCCTAGAGAATAGTACCTTGTCGGAAGCAAGTCCAGTCGCCCTCCAACGACGTTCGTACCTTCGTCTCACCTTTTTCTGAGAGTCAATCTTAGGGGTGTACCAGGGCGCCTTTTTGGTACGGACAGTAACAGCTCTACGTTTAAGCGGAGCATGAGAATCAATAGTTGAGGAAAGTACATCATGATAATGAGATACCAGCTTAGACAGATCTGAATTGTCCCCATGAACAAAAGCATCACTGATATCCCGTTTAAATGATTCAAGACAGACAGATTTTAAATTTCGAAAAGAGACAAATTTTGTCTTGTTAAGAGGCTTAACAAGGTTTAAGTGACAAAGAACAGGAGAATGATCAGAGATAATCAAATCAGACTCGTGGATGTCTGATATTAAAGAATCATCAGAGCGAGTAATCATGAGGTCGAGAGTATGACCACTGTTGAACGTAGGACAAAGAACATGCTGTTTAAGGTTGAAAGACCCAAGAAGGTCAAGAAACCTCTTGCCAATAGGATCATTGGCATCATTAACATGGAAGTTGAAGTCTCCAAGAAGGAGGATGGTTTCAGGTAAAATAACAACTTGCTCCAGAAAGTCGGAAAATTCCGTAAAAAATACAGTAACTGTTAAGCCATTAGCTTGTGAAGGAGGTGGACGATAGATGACAAAAATCCTAACATTAGTTAAGTTCGATAATAAAATGTCAAGGTATTCAAATGATGAGAAAGGGTGACAAGTTTCTTCTTAATTTGAAGACTATCCTTATAAAGAAGGCCAACACCTCCGCCACGCATGTTGTTATCTCTTTATATACGCCCCATATGTTAATATTTAGTCAGTTGGTGCTTGTCGTTCATCCCGTCCTACACAAATGTAAGTTCTTCGTTATTCCTTTAGATCGTTTTTTACAGTTTCTTATAGTCCTGTGTTTCTTGTTATTTTACTTTACTTACTCCTTAATTAATTTATTATTTATAGTCTATATCTTACTTGTAAGAGTATTGAATTAAAAGGAATTTGGGATGTAGCACCGACATAGTATAGAATTTGTGCCGAAGCAGAACGCGTCATGGAGAAATGGACCGTGGCCCAACTAAGAGAGGAGTTAAAAGTCTATGGTCTCAGTCAAAAAGGAAAAAAGGCACTGTTAAGAAACAGCTTAAAGCAATTCTACCAAACTCAAGCATCGTCTCAAGAACCTGCCGTCATTGACGACGATTCAGCCAGCAAGATTAGTTCAGCAAGTAAATCAAGTTCATCAAGTAAATCAAGTAAATCAAGTAAATTAAGTAAATCAAGTAGAATGTCTTTGGTAAGTTCGGTATCTTCAGCTAGAGTGAAAGAAGCTTCCAGACTAGCCGAGTTACAAGCAGAAGCAGCCGATTTAGAACGAAAGCAACTCCTAGACCAAAAACGACTTGAGTTATTGCAGGAAGAAGCCCGAATTAACTTGGAAACCGAGAGTGCCAAAGCCAAAGCCAAAGACCAAATACTTGCTGACCTTGAAAACAATAGACGTAACGAAGACGAACCGGATAGAAAATCATCCATTATTGGTAGTCCGAAAGTACCTCTGATTCCCCCGGACGGTTATATTAATGACCCTAAAAGAACTAAAAAAGACGAGTCAGCTATAAAACCACCACCTTTCTTTAAAAGGTGTGAAGAATGGCTAGAACCCCAAGTACAGTTTACTGACGACATGTGGCCCTCGAGACCTTCAAACCTCGCAGCGGAGACGAAATCCGAAGTTAAAGGAAAATTGTTCCAGCCACAAAATCATTTGCGTCCCACCTACGACGAAGGTAACAGAGAAACAATAAGAGATTTCATTAGCCTCCGGATACAACAAAATGAAATGATGAAGCTATTTCACACCCAACAACAGCGAAGTACTCTGCCTAACCTCCAAGTTCATATCTTTAATAGCGATCCTTTAGAATACCAGACCTTTATCCAAGCCTTCGAAAATCCTGTAGAAGCTAAAACTACCAACGACACTGAAAGACTCCACTACCTGGAACAATATACAACAGGTGAAGTAAAAGAACTGGTTCGCTCATGTCACTTCATGGCTCCCCACTCCGGATATTCACACGCAAAACAACTTTTGCAGAAGAGATATGGAAATCAATATAGAATTGCGTCCGCCTACGTAGAGAAGGCTCTGAATTGGCCAGAAGTAAAACACAACGACGCTACCGCCCTACACAGATATTCCATCTTCCTAAGTAGTTGTTCCAACGCCATGCAAGGAAACAAATATTTGGACAAGTTCGAACACCCTGACAATATTAAGCGACTTGTCTTAAAGTTACCATATAATATGAGAGACCGCTGGCGCCGTAAAGCAGATGATATTATGGAAGTCCGTCAAGAACCCGTTAGATTCTATAATCTAGTAGATTACGTTAACCAGGAAGCAAGAATTGCCACGAACCCTATCTTTGGAAAGATCGTTTCAGCAGAGACTTCTCGAGACAAGTCCCGAAGTACCAGTATTATCAGACCTAGTATCAGACCCAGTCCTCTCACCGCCAGAACCGCAAGTCTCGCGGTCCAAGCCAAGCCTCAGAAGTGCTGTGAATACTGCAACGTTTCCAGCCACGTATTGGAGAACTGCAACACCCTCAGAAGAAAGCCATATAAAGAACGAATAGAATTCCTCATGAAGAAACGTTTGTGTTTTGGCTGCCTTGCTGATGATCACACTGTAAAGGAATGCACCAAAAAGCAAGTCTGCAAGTTTCCTGACTGTATCAAAAGTCATCCAGCTGTTCTTCATACCAATTCTACAAGAAATAATGCTCCCAATGATGCTGGTGATCCTAACAAGAATATACAACCATGTACTAATGATGCCGGCGATCCTAAGAAGAATCCACAAGTGAAGCCCATAGCTGATGCTACTCCCGTAAAAAACACGTGTATCAAGATTGCTGAAAACGCATGCTCGACAGAGACCGGACAGATGAGTTCAGGTATGGCTGTGATACCAGTTAAAGTCAGACCAGAAGGAACAAGTAAGTTCACCGTTACATATGCCCTACTAGACAGTGGTAGTACTTCAACGTTCTGCACAGAATCCTTGATGAACAACCTACAAGTTAATGGTATAAAAACCAAGATTTCACTAACTACGTTGGGAAAGAAAGACAATCTGATCGATACTTACTTAATTCAAGGTTTAGAGATTACAGACATGGACGAGAATCACTTGATTAAATTGCCATCGTTGTTTACCCAGGAAGAGATCCCAGTAGACAAGACAGATATCGCTACCCAAGAGGACGTAGACAGATGGCCACACCTAAGCAGTCGTGTACCAATTATATCTCTCGATTCAAGTACTGAGATCGGTCTTTTACTTGCCAGTGACGTCGCAGAGGCCCTAGATCCACAAGAAGTGATCCACAGTCAGCATGGCGGTCCTTACGCAACTAGAACAAGATTAGGATGGACTATCAATGGACCACTTAAACGATATCAAGAGTCTCGTCGCATCTCTAACTTTCGTGTCAAGGCAGATGTCCAGTTGAACCAAATCATGACAGATTTCTTCAATCAAGAATTTAACGATTCTATTAGCAACCACAGAACCGAGATGTCTACGATAGAGCGCCGTTTCTTAACAAGCGTTGAGTCTTCAGTAGAGTTAAGGAACGGTCATTACTATATCAATTTGCCTTTCAAGTATCCGGAAGTCCAGTTGCCTGACAATAAACCTCAAGCAATATCACGTGCCAAATGGTTGAAGAAGAAGTTCATCAAAGATCCTAAGCTGCATCAAGATTACAAGAACTTCATGTCTGATTTACTTTCAAGAGACTTTGCTCGCAAAATCCAATTCAAATGTTGAATCAAAGTCAAGAAAAGATTTGGTACTTGCCTCACCATGGCGTATATCATCCGCACAAGCCAGAAAAGGTGCGAGTTGTGTTCAACTGTTCTGCAAAGTTTCAAGATGTCTCACTTAACGACCATTTAATGAAAGGACCCGATCTTACAAACACACTCCTGGGCGTTCTCCTTAGATTCCGCCAAGAACACATCGCTCTGATGGCAGACGTGGAAGCGATGTTTCATCAGGTGAGAGTACCAGAACAAGATCGCAATGTCCTACGCTTCCTGTGGTGGCCACAAGGAAACATCGATCAAGAATTGGAAGAGTTTCAAATGAATGTACACCTGTTTGGAGCAGTGTCGTCACCAAGCGTCGCAAACTTCGCCCTACGTAAAACCGCCCTTGACAACAAGCAAGATTACAGTAACAGCGTAATCAACACAGTCCTGAACAATTTCTACGTAGACGACTGTCTGAAGTCTTTGCCAACTGTTCAAAGTGCCATTACACACTCCAAAGAAATAAGTGAACTCTTGTTGAAAGGAGGATTTCGTCTAACAAAGTGGGTCAGCAACAGTCGTGACGTAATCAACGCCATACCAGAATCCGAAAGAAACAAGAACATCAAAGAACTGGACTTGACGAAAGATAACCTGCCCGTAGAAAGAGCGTTAGGTGTGAATTGGAACATCGAACAAGATAAATTTGGCTTCAAGATCAACACCAAGGAACGCGCACTCACAAGAAGAGGTATATTATCCATGGTAAGCGCAGTGTATGATCCATTAGGATTTGTCTCACCATTCACATTACAAGCAAAGTCCATACTTCAAGATTTGTGCAGACTAAAGTTAGACTGGGATCAAGAGATACCAATCGACCGTCATCAACAGTGGCAGAAGTGGTTGAATGACCTACCAAAGCTTGCGCAATTTACAGTCCAAAGCTGTTACAAGCCACCGAATTTTGGTCATGTAGTTTCTCGACAACTGCATCATTTTTCTGACGCATCTCAAACTGGTTATGGCTCCGTCTCATACTTGCGTACCGTGAACGTCAATGGCGAAATTCACTGTTCCTTCATCATGGCTAAGTCTCGAGTAGTTCCACTTAAACAGATAACCATACCACGCCTAGAGTTAACAGCAGCAACCGTGTCTGTTCGTCTTGACTAGATGATAAAAGAAGCGAAAGTATGCGTAGCCACTACTAGTTCTAATGCTAATGGTACCGTCTGAGTAAGATTATTGCATGGATTTTACGATACTTCCAAAATCTTCAAAACCGAGAAAAACCGGCAAGTATGGAAGTAACCACGCGTTCGAAGTCAATCACGCCTATCTCTCTCAAAGAAATGCAGAACGCAGAAAAAGAGATTTTACGTCATGTGCAGCTGCAGACATTCCACCAAGAAATGCGTGTACTTAAAAACACCCATGACAATCATCCAAGAAAATCAGCCATCAAAAAATCCAGCCCATTGTTCAAGTTGGATCCAGTGCTAAAGAACGACCTAATACGCGTCGGTGGTCGTCTTCGCAATGCGCCAATATGTGAAAGAGCAAAACATCCAACAATACTACTTAAAAGTCATCACGTGACAAACCTGATTATCAACGATTATCATCACATCTCTGGTCATTCTGGTAAACAACACGTGCTATCACTCCTGCGCGAACGTTACTGGATTCTAAACGCTAACGCAGCCGTCAAGAAAGCCCTTGGACACTGTTTCGATTGTCGGCGTAGGCAATCTCCTCCGCTACAGCAAAAGATGGGAGATCTGCCAGATGCAAGATTGACACCTGACAAGCCACCGTTTACAGCCGTTTGAGTCGATTATTTTGGCCCATTTTATGTGCGCCGTGGTCGAAGTCTTGTTTTAACAAGACTTAAAAGCGTTATGGTGTCATATTTACGTGTATGACAACAAGAGCCGTACACCTAGAAGTCGCTAGCAGTTTAGATACTAGCTCATTTCTGTTAGCATTAAGAAGATTTATCGCCAGACGAGGACAAGTTGAAGAGCTATTTTCTGATAATGGTACAAACTTTACCAGTGGAGACAAAGAGTTGAGAGAATGCATCAAACAATGGAATCAAGAACAAATTCACGAAAGCCTTCTTCAAAAGAACATCCAATGGCATTACAGTCCACCCTTTGGCTCACATCATGGAGGTGTGTGGGAGCGCCAAATCAGAACAATTCGCAAGATCTTATGTGCTCTTCTCAAAGAACAAACGCTAGACGACGAAAATCTGACAACCCTCATGTGTGAAGTCGAGGCAATAATAAACAGTCGCCCAATCACGACAGTTACCGACGACTTAAACGACCTAGAGCCTCTAACGCCTAATCACCTATTACTGTTAAAGTCAGAACACCTATTACCGCCAGGACTGTTTTCTAAGGAAGATAACTTTACACGAAAACGATGGAAACAAGTCCAATATTTGACCGACATCTTTTGGAAGAGATGGATTCATGAATATATACCCACGCTACAAGTCCGCCACAAGTGGTGCAAGTCCAGCAGGAACTTAAAGGAGAATGACATCGTTCTAATTTTGGACCAAAATGTTCCCCGTAACAAGTGGGTATTGGGAAGAGTGACCCAGACGTTCGAAGATACAAAAGGATTTGTTCGCAGAGCAAAAGTACAAACAAAATCCTCCATCCTGGAAAGACCTCTCACCAAGTTGTGTTTGCTGGTAGGAGCAGACGAAGCTAAGAATAAAGACATGACAAGCGAGAAGACAAGCGAAAAGACAAGCGAGAAGACAAGCGAGAAGACAAGCTAGAAGACAAGCTAGAAGACAAGCTAGAAGACAAGCTAGAAGACAAGCTAGAAGACAAGCTAGAAGACAAGCTAGAAGACAAGCTAGAAGACAAGCTAGAAGACAAGCTTGAAGACAAGCTTGAAGACAAGCTTGAAGACAAACAAGAATACTATAGAACTGATTTCATTCCATATATATTATCATTATTATGAACATTAATTTGATACCATTAATTTCTTCGATATTTAATTCTATTTATTTTGGACTAGTTCAAGTTCAATTAAGCAATGGTCCATATTTATCGTGCGTATATCCAGTTCTGGAAGCACGAGAGCAGCGTAAGAGATGCTCGAGGCCGCCGAGAGCATCTCTAGCTGCTAGAGTGCTTCCAGAACTGGATATACGCACGATAAATATGGACCATTGCTTTTATAACATAGGTAGAGAAAAATAGTAAAAAATATTAGAAAAAAATATAATTTTATTCGTACTATGATCACATGTCAAAACGTTGCGCGCGCATTCTAACTCGATTTCGCTGACAAGCTGACAACAAATTAATTCAGTACAACCGATAAATTTGGTTTACAAGTTTTGAAAAGCGAAGAATGTCAAACTAAGCTTCACAGTGACTCTTCTAGCAAAAAGATACCGCGATAATCAACAAACGTTTTAAATAAGCGGATAAATAAGAGTCTAAGGAGATGAATTGTTGTGCCAGATCAGCGATCACTTCTAGGCATGACTACTTGCACATTTTGAATCGTGCAGTTGTTAAAGATGGAGCTAAACTGGCCCGTGGGATCTTTCCTTGCTTCTACAACCAGATTATTGTAATTAACAGCCGTGGTCAGATGAGCAGAAGTCGGTACGATCGCTTGGCTTGAGGAAGTGAGACTTCGGGACAACACTTCAGAACAGTGCTGCAGTTGTTCGGACGATGGCCTCGTGTTGTAGTGTGCCAAACTCTGCTCGTTACGATGCCCAGATATAGCCATAATATGGCGGTTAGGAATGCCTGCATTTGACATCACTGTTATCGATGTGGCTCTGACTGAATGGTTAGTGTAAGAGCGGGATAAGTTGGCCTCTTTGCTGATCTCCTTCATCATTCCGTCTAGCTTGTTGACACCTACGGGCCTGTTTTCATACCACACTTCGTCGGCTGGGGACCAATTTCTCTTTGGATACTGGAAGAGAGATTCACACTTTGGATTGGTTTTTGACAGATACAGCCGCAGAGCTTTGTAGCCGTCGTTTGGGTCGTCTGTTTCATACATCCGTGGTTTTTTCTCTGTAGAGTTTACATCTTTTATGCCGCCCGGGTGGTTCTTGGTCGCTTCGTCATGAGCCATTGTAGCGTAAGATCGCCCGCTCGCATCAACTTCAAACTTCAAGCTTGATGTCTTTAGCTCTCGCTGGCCTTCTCTTCCTCTCCGGCAGAAAAACAAGATCAGATGGAACCATACATTCCTTAATAGACTCCATGGGTTGTCAGGTGAGAGAGCCTTGGAAGTTTTTAACTTCAGAAGATCTTCGTTTTCGATGACTGGCTTGTGCTGTGTATCGTCCTTGTTGTTTCGCTTCATCTGAACAAGTTGGGCATCAAGCATCTCATTGGAACGGTTAAACCTTGGATCAGTCGAGAGCTTCAAGCCACGGTTTAAAGGAGGTTGATTCATGTATCTTTCGATTGCGTGGCGAAAACCAAGGAGCGTTTTCTTACTGTACATTTCTCCGCTTGTCTTTCGTGCTTCAGGATAAAATCTGCGAAGGTTGACATCTAGTTGTCCAATAGTCATCTTCTCAAGAGGTGTCTGAATGTGTTTCTCTTTGCACCATGCTAAAATAATGAAGGTATGAAACGGTTTAGAACATTGCTTAAAGGTATGAAAAGGTTTAGAACAGATAAGTTGTATTTCTTACGAGTTATGGAGAAATTAGTTTTTGTTTTTATCAGTTGCAGCTCGTACCGCACGCTTCAAGACTAGACCGATTGAAAACACAATGTTTTTATTTCATTAAGTAGGACATTTGTATTGATAAATTGATTCACTACATTCAATAATAAAAGTAATCATATCTAAACAGTTTTTTTTATAAATAAAAGCAATTCAGAAATACGAAAAGTTTGTGGTTTTATTGTTTTTCTTCGCTAAGAGTAGCTGTTTACAAGACAGCTTAATCACGGAAGCCATGTTTATGTTTATCGTCTGTGTTGAAATTTTCACAAAAAATGCTTAATTTACATGAGAAAAAGGCTTTTACAAGTCAAGAGGTAACACCGTTTTATCTCATAAAAGCCATGAGGTTTTTTTTCTTACCTTTAAATGTAGAAACACACCAGTTTGTTGCTTTCTTTGTGTTTCTAGCCTGCTTATCGGAAAGGATATCTTGTAACTCACTTTCATTGAAGTTTGCAAACCTCGTATTTTCTTCTGTTTTTTGTCTTTTTTTTGATGGAGTTTCAATGCTTGTCTCGAAATGAAAGTTGAAATTAGGAATTTCTTGAGAAAAAGCCATTTCTAATTTTTAATTTATGTCAGAAAATTAAGTAATTTTCAACTAGCGGTGAATTTTACGGTGAGTTTTTAGCCATCGCCGTAAAACATTTCTATGGTATATCTCTATGGGATATCCATTTCTCGTTCATAGAAAATTAGCCAATCGGAGCGCGCGTTATATTTTGACTATGTTATAGTATCATTTTCCGTCGCTCAGATCCAAGTTAAATTGATAAGTGTTCACAGGCATCACACTTAGGGGCCGGCGTGTTAGATCTGATTTGTATAGGAAATCGCACGACCTCGAGTACAATTTGGAAATTAATAGGTACGAGTAATGTTTTGAAAGTTCTTGTAATTGCACGAGCCTTTAGGCGATTCCAAATTGTACGAGAAGGTCGTGCGATTTTTTATTTATAGTTCACTCGACAAAATTTTATAAAACATGCGCGAGAAGCGGCATTCATTCATCTTCATTGCCTTTGCTATAACCGACTCTTCTCCAAGAACGCTAAGTCAAGAACAGCATAGAAAGTGTTAACGTTGCTGTAAAAACTTTTTAGATTAGTATTTTATGTATGATTTGAACTACAAAATACTAGAAAATAATTTTACATCTCAAGTAAAAAGCCATTTTAATGCATGTTTACAACTATTGTATGACAGTATTGACAGCTAAACAGCGAATCAAGAAGCGACTTTTCTTTGAAAACGTACCGTGTGAAAACTAAGAGAAAGTTGAGAGTTTACAGTTCGCTAATTTAAGTTTTTTTCCTCTTAGCATTTGCTAATAACTGCAAAAATACAATTTCGAAAATACTTTCTTTGAAAACAAGTTAGCTGGACAACATCAAAAGGGATAAATATGTCGCTCAAGTTAAAAGTTTTCAAGTACAGCTTGCCGTGAACGAGTCGCCAGTGATCAGACCATGTGCTTTGGATATTATTCCCTCCTGTAGCTTGAAGAATTTCGCTGCTATTTTCTTTGAATGGTGAATTATCTGAAGATTTTATTTTTTCAAGACTGGATTGACAACTTAGGATCAATTAACTTGTGATAAATAGCTGAATTCGTCTCTCTACAACTACTCGACAGTTTGCCGGTAAGATTTGATCTTAACTATTTTCAAAACAAAAAACGAGCCTCTACTCGCTGTGTTTTTTCGCTAAAGGGAAAGAAATTTGCTTTAAAACTATTGTTAGCTGTTTTCTACATATTGTATAATTATTGTAGATGTGGTGTTGAATATATTTTTCGAGAAGACCACAGAAGACAACAGGTAGTGAAACGAGAACATTCAAAACTCCAACTCAAATTGTTTGGCGAAAACTAGAAAGAAAAAACGACTATCTACTACAAAACATGATTTATTACGTCTTGAATTCGTCTAGTTATCATAATTTGAGGCCTTCCTATGTGTGTATTAAACAGTTTTCTGAAATTTTCGCATTTTAATCTATAAAACATTTATTTTTTTTGGGAATTTCACTCATTTCACTGGAGAAATTTGCCGATTTTGACCGTGTTTCCATAGCGACCTAATTGGTACTCCCGCGGAGTACCAATTAACGCTCTAATTGTAATCCTCTAGACCAATCAGAATCGATTAATTTTGTCGTGCGTACTATAAAAGTATTTACACGTTTTCGCTTAGTGTCCTTTTGTTCAGTTTTGAAGTATCTTAGTCATTGTTCTATTCGTCACATTCTTTAGTATTTTTCGTCATTGTTAGTTGTCCCTACGGAGTTCGTACTGCTTTATATACGCCCCATATGTTAATATTTAGTCAGTTGGTGCTTGTCGTTCATCCCGTCCTACACAAATGTAAGTTCTTCGTTATTCCTTTAGATCGTTTTTTACAGTTTCTTATAGTCCTGTGTTTCTTGTTATTTCACTTTACTTACTCCTTAATTAATTTATTATTTATAGTCTATACCTTACTTGTAAGAGTATTGAATTAAAAGGAATTTGGGATGTAGCACCGACAGAAGAGTTACGCTTGAATTCCAGAGCAGAAGTGGAACGGGCAGGCTTAGAGAAGTTATTTGCATTAACAACAGGTGTAGTCTCCCGAGAGTTCTGGTGGTGAATAGTAACCCTCACTGGAATCTCATGTTTATCATCCTGACAAGACACACAAATCAAGTTGTTTAAATTAGCAAAACCAAAGTTCGAGTCAGTCCTTGAATAATAATTAAATTTATCGTTGAAAATACGTATAGGAATCTTTGAAGAAATCAGCTTTTTTCTTGAACCACGTCGAAGTCGTTGAATACTGAAGTTCTTTATAGATGTGTAGACCTGCGATGAAAGTCTTGGGAGCAGCTTGTGCTGGCAAATAAACTGATTGATTGCTTTCATGTACGAGGAAGAATAACAATAGGATGGCCAGTGTTCTAGTACTGATGTATGTTTCAGCTCAGAAGTAGTGGTAAAACGCACACAGTGACTCCAAGAATCCATAAGCCCAGTGAAGAACATAATAATCTTTCAATTTCCAAGTAAAAAACAAGTAAAACGATAAAAATTCTAAGAAATAAACGAGATAAGCTTGAGCGATTCAAAAGACGTGCAAACCACTCGGGTGCATCACATAGAAATTGATATTGATATTGTCTTTGCGTATTGCTCTCCTTTCTTGTTGGCTATAAGCTCTGCAAGTCGGCTGTGGTACCTTTGACATTTTTTTCCCATACCGCCGGTTGTGGTGAAAACCAATGGGGTGAATGTACCCTGTTCTACTTCGATGACCCTTTCCGCGTACAAACGCTTCTTCTCGTTTTCGTGTATTCTGTAAACCTGTTGAGGTTCGAGGTCTTGGTACGAATCTGCATTTGGGAGTAGTAGTGTTAGCACCGCACAGGCCGGGTTTTTGAGGCTTTTTGAGGCTTTTGCGGGGCTTTGGATGGGCTGGTTGATGGGCCCGTTGTTTATGTGTTGTCATGGTGAACCAGTGACGTAATATGTTCGTTAATTATTCATAAATGTACTATTGTTGGACAAGACTTTTGTTTCGGGATTCGATTTATAGAGCGCGGGCATTTTGAATTTTTTATCAACTCTAAAACTTAACCAAACAAGTCAGCAAGCAAGATGACCTCGAGTCCTATTTACCAAGATGAGTTGCAGTATTTAGCTTCTTTGAAAAAAGCACTTGGTATACTTGAAAAACATCGTAAAGCATTGGTAGAGGTGCACTATCACATTTTCAAACACGCAACCAAGCTACAAGATGAAAAAGAATGTTTTCGTTATGCTTCAACACTCGAGTCATTTTGTGATTACGACTTCGCAAGGCAAATAGACAAGTGTGATCATCAGATTCGTTTTATCCGCTATAATATTGAGAAGGAAGAAAATGAAGACTTTGAATATGATTCTGACACAACACCTCTTTCCCTCGAGCAAGTCTACGCTTGAAAAGAAACAATTCATCTTTGTCTTTGTTAGGTATATATACACATAATCCATTTTGTATAATAAAACCTTAAAGAAAGAAGTCTTAAGATCCGTGTTATGAGTTTAGTTCCCTTGACCGCTGAGACCTGGGGGTAAAGTGTGATGTACATCAGACGGTTTGATGTATCTCACCATATAATAGCTCAGCAGACAGTGACGTGACGAACTGTAAAGTGAAAGTTGTAATGGATGACTTGGACAACTTTCTAAAACGACAAACAATTGATCCCCAACCACATGTACATCAAGAACTGTTGAAGCGTTACGTCTATCGATCTATGAGTCAAGAAGGTTTGGGAATGGCCGATGCGTTGGTGGTTGAACAAATACTTCAGTACAAATGTGAAACTTTAGAGTATCGAGACACTTTGGGGTTCGTCAAGGCCTATCAGTATCTTCACGAACTGAGTCAATGTGATGATGCTGGTTTGTTAGATAACAATGTCATAATGGAAGTTCACAGGATCCTCATGTATCATCGCAGTCATCTATGTACAGTTGGAAAATACAGTGAGAGGGAACGGATTGCAGAGTTTGAAGGAACGCTTCACTTTTACCCCAATCCTTTGGATATGGAAGAAACCATACAGATGTTGATTGACGATTATAACCATCGCTGGTTTGCTGTAAACCGCCTTCAAACTGTAGACAGTAGAAAAGCTTTAGAAGACTTGATTCATCTTACTGCGTGGTTGGTTTACAAGTTTTTAGAATTACATCCTTTTGGCGATGGGAATGGAAGAACCATTCGACTCTTATACACTTACATCATGGAATCCTATGGCTTTCCTTTCCAAGTTTCTCCAATGTGTTGTACCATGGAAAAAATTTACTCAATAGAAAGCGAACACTTTGTATGGTGTAGGATTCTACGGAATGTTGGATTAAAGGGAAATTTAGAGGAACTAGAACAGCATATGTTTCATTCCTTAAGTACATCTTGTAAAGAGTATGATGCACTCAATAAAACAAATTGAAATAGCATATTGGTTACATTACTCTATATCATAGGTCTGACTCCATATTCTAATACATCTATTATGAGAATCTCAGTAACGGGGAAACTAGCCAAGCACTAGTGCTCACGGAAAAAATTGTATTGTACCCAACACAAAGGAATTAATAGACCCTAATTGAGAAACAATGAATACAACAGTTTTAAAATTATTCAAAAACTTTTAGCATTATGGAGTAAGCTTCCATCTTTATATTGATATAGTCTTTCTTACTAGCTGAATCATGATTCGGTTACGCAATGAAGAATCATAAACAAGCGGAATTTTAAAATAACCTCTTGTTTAGAAAACATTTTATTCAACAAGAATTTTCGCTGATTAATGGCCGACTCGGTGGCTTCATCCCAACTGTAATCTTCCGAAAAAGTCCCTAAACACGTATTTTAATAGCAGCGTTTAGCGCAAAAACGAGCTCTGTGATCTATTATCTTTTTTTTTTTTTTCTTTTTTTTTTCTTTTTATTTATTTATTTTTTTATTAAATGAATATTTTACAGCAATTAAAGCTAATATTTCACTTCATCATAACTTCAGTTCCAAGAAAACACTTATATTTAGCTTAAAATCGAGGGACAAAAGGAGACGAAAGGTGACAAGAGGGACAAATACACAGAGACGTGTTCACTACTTAAATATATTTATTGAACTCTCGTTATATTCGGTGCCTATCGTCTGGTGCCTTGCTGAAAACATTTTGCCGGACACACAAGCTCTATAATTGCAAAGTCAATCATCATATTAGCTAGCTCGATCTGATATCTTATTCATAACAGAAGTGTATGATTGATATTCATGGCCCATCAGTAGGCTTCGGTTTTTATCCAATCAATATCACACTCTTTGGTAGTGAGTGTCTATGGTGAAATTTTTCGCTTTTCTTCAACATTTGAATAAGAGTCACAAATAAACTGTACAAATAATGTATAAAATCTTTAGTACAAAACCATATTATGACCAGAATGTAGGCATATTGAAGAGTGATACTAGCGCGGTACTATTAGTGCCAAATCGGCCTTAGTACCTGTAAATCGGAAAACTCTAATGAAAAACAATAGAATAGAGGATTTTGATCGATAAGTAGAGATTCAAATCTGTGATGTCATAGGTGGCTTTATGCAGTGAGTGTATTTGTTGCGGCGGATTTAATTATTTTATTCCTTATTACCATAAAATGACGGGCAAGTGGTGAGTTATTATTTTTGAGGTGGCTTCGGGCAAGTCCAGACCAGGCTATTGTATACAAGACAATGGAAACAGTTGAGTTGGACAAAACAACAAATCAAATCGACCGACCTCCTTTATTATCCTTTCTATTATTAACTTATGGTGGTCTGAACGAGTTTTAAGGTATTTTTCTGTGATATGACCATGCGCAGGAGTTATACTGATTATATCCTAGTATATTCTTGGACAAATCCCACACGGAGAAGGGATAACAGACCCCATTAGGGGAAGATTTTGTATTGCCTGTCATTATAGCTCAGTAGATAGAGTGAAAGACTTACACGATAACGAAAACTATGGCTACTTTATTGAAGTTAGGCACTCGGGGTTATTATGCTACCGTCAACGAATTTCAAGGACAGATAAGAGTGCATATCCGTAAGTATAATGATGGATTGGAGAAAGGAAAAGTTCCAACAGTCTATGGAGTGGCTCTTTCTGTGGATGAATTCGAAGAATTGAAAAACGTCTTGGCGGACTTGAGCGAAATGGTCAGCACCATACCAGCCATTTGTTCGATGACCACCCTTCCAGGAGATGAAATGAAACCGATACCAAGTAACAAGGAAAAGCAACAAGAGTCCTCTGTACTAACCGAAGTGATGCACAAGCACAAAGACATTCAATATACCCTAGCTGACCAAATTCATCCTAAGATTCAAACCGATATGATTACCGAGTCGCCACTACTATCTAAAAGCAAGAGAAGAAAAGTCGTTCGTCGCAAGAACAAACCTTACGTGAGACAATTATCGAAACACGACAAAATCCGTACATTCTTTGCTTGAATAAACTTAATCATTATTGTTATTTATCCTTGATACCACACGTTCCTTGTGAGAAACGAAGGGACGAATGCTTTTCTGAAGTCTTAATAAATACCTTTTCCTTCAAAGTGTGTATCTATGTTTATGTACAATGATTTACAACAAAGTTGTGTAAAAACAGCCTATTAGTTTGAGCCTCAACCTCAACCAATTAGGCTTTCTTCATAAACCGTTGCCATCGCTAAGGAACTGAATAGCCGTATTTCAGATTTTTCTTTTCACGACGAACGATGTAAGATACCTCGAAGTCAGAAAAGAGTCGTGTTTTTTTCAAGAATACATTGACTTTTAACTTAAAACAAAGGTACAAGTGAACATCGGCGAGATGATTCACCAATCTTACACATATGTTTTTACAAATTATCGGTGTATTTAGGAGGCCAACAAGAAACCAAACAGAAAAGGCCAAGAACACCAAAGCAAGGTCAAAAGACCGGGATGCTCCAATACTTTTTGGTCATTGTATATTTCAGTGGCCTTTATTTTCGTACTTTAAAAGCAACGTTTTGAGCGAAAACGAGCACGGTGACCTATTGTTATCTTTTATCAAATAAATATTTACAGCAATTGAGATCATATAGCTGAGGTAAAACGAATAGTTCTATCTTCCGATTTTAAGACATTATCCTGTAAAGGCAACGATATGATGTCCTATAGGAGTGTACACACATTGATAAAGCATCGCTATTTTTCAAGCAAGCTTCTTTTCTGATCAGGTTCTAGCATTTGAGAATCCACAATTCAAAGGTAGCAATAACATCTTGCGAGTTATGAATTTTCCTCCCTCCATTTTATACTTTGAATAGTATTGGTCTCACACGCCACGTACCCAAAACGCCAAAATTTGACGAACTCATTTTTCATACTCGTTGGATCGGAAATGACCTCATCATGGTGTCTTATTTCACACACACGAGGTTTAACCATTTCTAGCAGAATGGTGTCTTATCTGTTCAGTATTTTATTCTTTTATTCATGTCTTTTCGTAAGTACTAGCTATCCGTGTGGTGTATGTCAATGTTTCCCTCTCAAGAATTACTCAGTCCTGGATTGCTCGAACCTTGGTCTAACGAAAATAAATACTCCGCGCAAAGAACATAACACCGTCTTGTTAAATGGCAATACCCTGAACTGTATGGAGCTACGAAGGATCTTAAACTATACTTCACCAGAATGGATCGACATCAGAGACAACCCTGCGTTGGATTGTAAATGTTTGGCTTACATAAAGATAAAGGTTTTGTCATCCGATTGTCTATACCCATCCGTCTCGAGTACATCTCCTCCTACTTCTTACCTAGACCCGACATCGACCGCCTCAGTTATCAGTTCTATTTATTCCAATACCTCTGGTATAACACCGACTTCTTCTAAACTTCTTTTCTCTGTACACACTTTGGATCTCAATTGGATTCTGGCGTCTTCGATTTTAGTTCCGCTAACATTTATAATGATCTTCATACTTTACAAAATGAAACAACTGAGAAGAAGAAGAGTTCCTCAGCATTTTGAACTTGGAAGTTTTAATATAAATCAAGAAGTGGACGAAGACGAAGAAGAAATAACACTCTTCCATGTTAGTCAAGTTTAGTTTCATCCTTTAGTTCTAATCATTTGTTACGGTTATAATCTTAAAATTGAGGGACAAAACGAGACGAAAGAAACTTAACTTATGCAGAGATGTATTCACTGTCAAAGATAGTCATCAGTGATAGTCTTTAGGTATAATTATGTTCAATACTTTAACAAAATTCTAGAATGATTGAGTTAGATGTTCTATCATTTTCAATCAAATACTTCTCTCTAACACAAATGACTTAGATGTCTAAAAAATAAGGTGGTCACTCCATTTAAGACTCTCTTACTTGTGCATACGATGTCTGAAATCAACCCATAACGCGGAATGTTTAATTAAAATATTTTAATATTATACTTTTCCTTATATACCGTTTATGATAATGTTCACCAAATACTTTGCTACGACGCGTTCACTACCAAAAAATATTTATTGAAATCTTGTAAGTTGTTTACAAATTATAAAATGTTGGGGTGATTTCTTTGTTTTCATTCAATTTTTATATAAAAATGAGGGACAAAAGGTGACAAGAGAGACTTTGAGAGAGACATGTTCACTATCAAACAAATTTATTAAAGATCTTTGTACATTACTATTTACAATACTTGATTTTAAAAAAAAACATCCTATAAGAATTACTACTTATCAAAATATTTAGAGATTTATTTACAAAGTGTGTTTTTTTTCCTTCAGATTCATAACTAAACGTTTTTGATTATTTTCACAACAAATAGGAGTTGATAACAAAGACTAGTAAAACTCCACTAAAGAGAAGTGGATCTAGACCTAAGCTTCCATAACCTTTAAGGGTACTTGCGAATCTCCGACAAATTGGGACTGAACGATATCGCAGTACCCTTAAAGGTTATGGAAGCTTAGGTCTAGATCCACTTCTCTTTAGTGGAGTTTTACTAGTCTTTGTTATCAACTCCTATTTGTTGTGAAAATAATCAAAAACGTTTAGTTATGAATCTGAAGGAAAAAAAACACACTTTGTAAATAAATCTCTAAATATTTTGATAAGTAGTAATTCTTATAGGATGTTTTTTTTTAAAATCAAGTATTGTAAATAGTAATGTACAAAGATCTTTAATAAATTTGTTTGATAGTGAACATGTCTCTCTCAAAGTCTCTCTTGTCACCTTTTGTCCCTCATTTTTATATAAAAATTGAATGAAAACAAAGAAATCACCCCAACATTTTATAATTTGTAAACAACTTACAAGATTTCAATAAATATTTTTTGGTAGTGAACGCGTCGTAGCAAAGTATTTGGTGAACATTATCATAAACGGTATATAAGGAAAAGTATAATATTAAAATATTTTAATTAAACATTCCGCGTTATGGGTTGATTTCAGACATCGTATGCACAAGTAAGAGAGTCTTAAATGGAGTGACCACCTTATTTTTTAGACATCTAAGTCATTTGTGTTAGAGAGAAGTATTTGATTGAAAATGATAGAACATCTAACTCAATCATTCTAGAATTTTGTTAAAGTATTGAACATAATTATACCTAAAGACTATCACTGATGACTATCTTTGACAGTGAATACATCTCTGCATAAGTTAAGTTTCTTTCGTCTCGTTTTGTCCCTCAATTTTAAGATTATAACCGTAACAAATGATTAGAACTAAAGGATGAAACTAAACTTGACTAACATGGAAGAGTGTTATTTCTTCTTCGTCTTCGTCCACTTCTTGATTTATATTAAAACTTCCAAGTTCAAAATGCTGAGGAACTCTTCTTCTTCTCAGTTGTTTCATTTTGTAAAGTATGAAGATCATTATAAATGTTAGCGGAACTAAAATCGAAGACGCCAGAATCCAATTGAGATCCAAAGTGTGTACAGAGAAAAGAAGTTTAGAAGAAGTCGGTGTTATACCAGAGGTATTGGAATAAATAGAACTGATAACTGAGGCGGTCGATGTCGGGTCTAGGTAAGAAGTAGGAGGAGATGTACTCGAGACGGATGGGTATAGACAATCGGATGACAAAACCTTTATCTTTATGTAAGCCAAACATTTACAATCCAACGCAGGGTTGTCTCTGATGTCGATCCATTCTGGTGAAGTATAGTTTAAGATCCTTCGTAGCTCCATACAGTTCAGGGTATTGCCATTTAACAAGACGGTGTTATGTTCTTTGCGCGGAGTATTTATTTTCGTTAGACCAAGGTTCGAGCAATCCAGGACTGAGTAATTCTTGAGAGGGAAACATTGACATACACCACACGGATAGCTAGTACTTACGAAAAGACATGAATAAAAGAATAAAATACTGAACAGATAAGACACCATTCTGCTAGAAATGGTTAAACCTCGTGTGTGTGAAATAAGACACCATGATGAGGTCATTTCCGATCCAACGAGTATGAAAAATGAGTTCGTCAAATTTTGGCGTTTTGGGTACGTGGCGTGTGAGACCAATACTATTCAAAGTATAAAATGGAGGGAGGAAAATTCATAACTCGCAAGATGTTATTGCTACCTTTGAATTGTGGATTCTCAAATGCTAGAACCTGATCAGAAAAGAAGCTTGCTTGAAAAATAGCGATGCTTTATCAATGTGTGTACACTCCTATAGGACATCATATCGTTGCCTTTACAGGATAATGTCTTAAAATCGGAAGATAGAACTATTCGTTTTACCTCAGCTATATGATCTCAATTGCTGTAAATATTTATTTGATAAAAGATAACAATAGGTCACCGTGCTCGTTTTCGCTCAAAACGTTGCTTTTAAAGTACGAAAATAAAGGCCACTGAAATATACAATGACCAAAAAGTATTGGAGCATCCCGGTCTTTTGACCTTGCTTTGGTGTTCTTGGCCTTTTCTGTTTGGTTTCTTGTTGGCCTCCTAAATACACCGATAATTTGTAAAAACATATGTGTAAGATTGGTGAATCATCTCGCCGATGTTCACTTGTACCTTTGTTTTAAGTTAAAAGTCAATGTATTCTTGAAAAAAACACGACTCTTTTCTGACTTCGAGGTATCTTACATCGTTCGTCGTGAAAAGAAAAATCTGAAATACGGCTATTCAGTTCCTTAGCGATGGCAACGGTTTATGAAGAAAGCCTAATTGGTTGAGGTTGAGGCTCAAACTAATAGGCTGTTTTTACACAACTTTGTTGTAAATCATTGTACATAAACATAGATACACACTTTGAAGGAAAAGGTATTTATTAAGACTTCAGAAAAGCATTCGTCCCTTCGTTTCTCACAAGGAACGTGTGGTATCAAGGATAAATAACAATAATGATTAAGTTTATTCAAGCAAAGAATGTACGGATTTTGTCGTGTTTCGATAATTGTCTCACGTAAGGTTTGTTCTTGCGACGAACGACTTTTCTTCTCTTGCTTTTAGATAGTAGTGGCGACTCGGTAATCATATCGGTTTGAATCTTAGGATGAATTTGGTCAGCTAGGGTATATTGAATGTCTTTGTGCTTGTGCATCACTTCGGTTAGTACAGAGGACTCTTGTTGCTTTTCCTTGTTACTTGGTATCGGTTTCATTTCATCTCCTGGAAGGGTGGTCATCGAACAAATGGCTGGTATGGTGCTGACCATTTCGCTCAAGTCCGCCAAGACGTTTTTCAATTCTTCGAATTCATCCACAGAAAGAGCCACTCCATAGACTGTTGGAACTTTTCCTTTCTCCAATCCATCATTATACTTACGGATATGCACTCTTATCTGTCCTTGAAATTCGTTGACGGTAGCATAATAACCCCGAGTGCCTAACTTCAATAAAGTAGCCATAGTTTTCGTTATCGTGTAAGTCTTTCACTCTATCTACTGAGCTATAATGACAGGCAATACAAAATCTTCCCCTAATGGGGTCTGTTATCCCTTCTCCGTGTGGGATTTGTCCAAGAATATACTAGGATATAATCAGTATAACTCCTGCGCATGGTCATATCACAGAAAAATACCTTAAAACTCGTTCAGACCACCATAAGTTAATAATAGAAAGGATAATAAAGGAGGTCGGTCGATTTGATTTGTTGTTTTGTCCAACTCAACTGTTTCCATTGTCTTGTATACAATAGCCTGGTCTGGACTTGCCCGAAGCCACCTCAAAAATAATAACTCACCACTTGCCCGTCATTTTATGGTAATAAGGAATAAAATAATTAAATCCGCCGCAACAAATACACTCACTGCATAAAGCCACCTATGACATCACAGATTTGAATCTCTACTTATCGATCAAAATCCTCTATTCTATTGTTTTTCATTAGAGTTTTCCGATTTACAGGTACTAAGGCCGATTTGGCACTAATAGTACCGCGCTAGTATCACTCTTCAATATGCCTACATTCTGGTCATAATATGGTTTTGTACTAAAGATTTTATACATTATTTGTACAGTTTATTTGTGACTCTTATTCAAATGTTGAAGAAAAGCGAAAAATTTCACCATAGACACTCACTACCAAAGAGTGTGATATTGATTGGATAAAAACCGAAGCCTACTGATGGGCCATGAATATCAATCATACACTTCTGTTATGAATAAGATATCAGATCGAGCTAGCTAATATGATGATTGACTTTGCAATTATAGAGCTTGTGTGTCCGGCAAAATGTTTTCAGCAAGGCACCAGACGATAGGCACCGAATATAACGAGAGTTCAATAAATATATTTAAGTAGTGAACACGTCTCTGTGTATTTGTCCCTCTTGTCACCTTTCGTCTCCTTTTGTCCCTCGATTTTAAGCTAAATATAAGTGTTTTCTTGGAACTGAAGTTATGATGAAGTGAAATATTAGCTTTAATTGCTGTAAAATATTCATTTAATAAAAAAATAAATAAATAAAAAGAAAAAAAAAAGAAAAAAAAAAAAAAAGATAATAGATCACAGAGCTCGTTTTTGCGCTAAACGCTGCTATTAAAATACGTGTTTAGGGACTTTTTCGGAAGATTACAGTTGGGATGAAGCCACCGAGTCGGCCATTAATCAGCGAAAATTCTTGTTGAATAAAATGTTTTCTAAACAAGAGGTTATTTTAAAATTCCGCTTGTTTATGATTCTTCATTGCGTAACCGAATCATGATTCAGCTAGTAAGAAAGACTATATCAATATAAAGATGGAAGCTTACTCCATAATGCTAAAAGTTTTTGAATAATTTTAAAACTGTTGTATTCATTGTTTCTCAATTAGGGTCTATTAATTCCTTTGTGTTGGGTACAATACAATTTTTTCCGTGAGCACTAGTGCTTGGCTAGTTTCCCCGTTACTGAGATTCTCATAATAGATGTATTAGAATATGGAGTCAGACCTATGATATAGAGTAATGTAACCAATATGCTATTTCAATTTGTTTTATTGAGTGCATCATACTCTTTACAAGATGTACTTAAGGAATGAAACATATGCTGTTCTAGTTCCTCTAAATTTCCCTTTAATCCAACATTCCGTAGAATCCTACACCATACAAAGTGTTCGCTTTCTATTGAGTAAATTTTTTCCATGGTACAACACATTGGAGAAACTTGGAAAGGAAAGCCATAGGATTCCATGATGTAAGTGTATAAGAGTCGAATGGTTCTTCCATTCCCATCGCCAAAAGGATGTAATTCTAAAAACTTGTAAACCAACCACGCAGTAAGATGAATCAAGTCTTCTAAAGCTTTTCTACTGTCTACAGTTTGAAGGCGGTTTACAGCAAACCAGCGATGGTTATAATCGTCAATCAACATCTGTATGGTTTCTTCCATATCCAAAGGATTGGGGTAAAAGTGAAGCGTTCCTTCAAACTCTGCAATCCGTTCCCTCTCACTGTATTTTCCAACTGTACATAGATGACTGCGATGATACATGAGGATCCTGTGAACTTCCATTATGACATTGTTATCTAACAAACCAGCATCATCACATTGACTCAGTTCGTGAAGATACTGATAGGCCTTGACGAACCCCAAAGTGTCTCGATACTCTAAAGTTTCACATTTGTACTGAAGTATTTGTTCAACCACCAACGCATCGGCCATTCCCAAACCTTCTTGACTCATAGATCGATAGACGTAACGCTTCAACAGTTCTTGATGTACATGTGGTTGGGGATCAATTGTTTGTCGTTTTAGAAAGTTGTCCAAGTCATCCATTACAACTTTCACTTTACAGTTCGTCACGTCACTGTCTGCTGAGCTATTATATGGTGAGATACATCAAAACCGTCTGATGTACATCACACTTTACCCCCAGGTCTCAGCGGTCAAGGGAACTAAACTCATAACACGGATCTTAAGACTTCTTTCTTTAAGGTTTTATTATACAAAATGATTGTATTTCCAAATTCAATCAAGCTCGGTATTCTTCCATGGATTATGTGTATATATACCTAACAAAGACAAAGATGAATTGTTTCTTTTCAAGCGTAGACTTGCTCGAGGGAAAGAGGTGTTGTGTCAGAATCATATTCAAAGTCTTCATTTTCTTCCTTCTCAATATTATAGCGGATAAAACGAATCTGATGATCACACTTGTCTATTTGCCTTGCGAAGTCGTAATCACAAAATGACTCGAGTGTTGAAGCATAACGAAAACATTCTTTTTCATCTTGTAGCTTGGTTGCGTGTTTGAAAATGTGATAGTGCACCTCTACCAATGCTTTACGATGTTTTTCAAGTATACCAAGTGCTTTTTTCAAAGAAGCTAAATACTGCAACTCATCTTGGTAAATAGGACTCGATGTCATCTTGCTTGCTGACTTGTTTGGTTAAGTTTTAGAGTTGATAAAAAATTCAAAATGCCCGCGCTCTATAAATCGAATCCCGAAACAAAAGTCTTGTCCAACAATAGTACATTTATGAATAATTAACGAACATATTACGTCACTGGTTCACCATGACAACACATAAACAACGGGCCCATCAACCAGCCCATCCAAAGCCCCGCAAAAACCTCAAAAAGCCTCAAAAACCCGGCCTGTGCGGTGCTAACACTACTACTTTTGGGTGGCAAACCCTTACGTCAAAAAAGGCAGATCGTTGTCTCTCCCAGAATCCACGCGCATGGATGTCCAATCTCGCTTCCGGGGCTTTGTTTGTCCCTCTACTAAGATGTTCTCCTGTGATGTCTTGCAGGGCAGGTTCAGTTTCAACATCGTTACATACTGTGTTAAGTAGCTCAGCTTCAAGATCACGTAACTCGTTATGGCGCTGAATAATAAATCCCCCACGTTTACATATCATGGCGTGGTTTACAGAAAAGAGTTCTCCACATACACATGTGGAGGGAATGTCGTCAATTGGCCAGTCATAACGAAGCCGAAAAGCGTCTCTAAACTCTCTTTTATTCAGGTTGAAACCCATTTCTTTGAGTGGCATCACGGTAAGCCAGGTGGAAGCTTCTTTCTCTGCAGCCAGATCTAATGCCCTTGATGCCTTTCGTGGTAGTGTCTTCTTAATATAATTCGCTGCATCTTTAGTTGCCTTTTCTCTGTCGCTTCGGACATTCTGCTGTGCTGATCGCACTTTAGCGTAGTCTGGAAGCTCATGTGTTTGAGAGACGATTTTTTCAACCAGGGGCATGGTTACTTTGACTGATGATGAATACTCACGCTCTGCTTCACGACAAGGGTTGGGGATTCCAAGACCGCCATAACGCGTTGGTAATGAAAGGATGTCCCGATCACTTTGGCTGCAGTCAAGTCCTGTAATTGCAGGAATGAGAACACTTGAAATTGCTGTCTCTAGAGGTTCTAAGAGATCTTGAATGTCTGGCAGTGTCCGAAGAAAGTAGTTCCAACGATGTTTCATACCATAGGTGAAAGCAGCGTAACATGCCTGAGGCTGTGATAATGCAAACTCAGCTAACTTGGTTATATCATTAACCCAGCTTTCTACTTTCTCATTGAAGTATTCATTCTGATATGATCTTGATCCTATTGCTGCTCCAAGGTGTTTATGTCCTTCCGTGGTAATGTTGATGGCCGTGTCTTTGAAGGCTTCTCTCACACTTTCTTCCTTTTCGGGTTTAACGATAATCCAACCCTTCTTATCATTAGGGAAATAACCCAGCTCTGGACCAAGTACACTTTTTCTTGACATCCTGTACGGTTCCAATACCACTCGCGTCGTCCGCAAACCAGCATTGTTTAGCATTAGACTTTAACTGTAGGCATGTAATGAGAGGCTGAATGCTCAGAGCATACAGACCCATAGCAAGTGGGTCACCTTGAGTTGTTCCTTCAGCTGATATAAGTTCTCTTCCACCTGTGATGAATAATCTTGCTGGCTGTCTATATGTGTTTATGGCATAGACTGCAATAATAGGGCAAAGAACTCTGATGTTATGCAAGGCTGCAGATCTATTCAGTGCATTAAATGCATTCGACGCATCGATGAGAAGTACAGCATCTGTACAGTCTGCTTCAAAAATTGTATGCAGTGCATGGACGGCAGCTTCACTTCCTGATTTCTCACCAGCACACAGTTGAAGTGAGCCGCTAATTTCGATAACATCTTTCTTAGCAACGTTCATTACAAACTTTCCAATGATTCTTCTAATCACTTCTCCTACCCCAATAGGCCTAACTGCTCCTTCACCTTTATCTAAGGGCATCAAACGGCTTGCTACAAGTGGTCAGCCATGCCGTCAGCGAAAAACCTCGTTTTGAGGCCCAAAATGGCCATTTTTCAGTTTTTTGGACGAAAAAGCTTTTTTTCCAGCAAAAACCTGTTTTTCTCACCCAAAATGTGTTTTTCTCGTGCAAAAGGTGCGTTTAGCAGTGAAAACGTCGTGTTTTGACCAAAAGAAAATTCTCAGCAAAATTCAAATTTTCTCAGCAAAAAACAGTTTTTTTGACCAAAAAGCACCTATTTTCCGTCAAAACCCAATTTTTTTTCGCCAAAAAGTTTCGTTTTCATCTCGCGAGGTATTTTCATGAGCAAAAATTGTGGGTTTCAGCACAACAGGCATGCCGTCAGTGAAAAACCACGTTTTGAGGCCGAAAATTGCCGTTTTTTTTCAGTTTTTTGGACCAAAAAGCACCTTTTTTCAGCCAAAACCCAATTTTTTTTTGCCAAAAAGTTTCGTTTTCATCTCGCGAGGTATTTTCATGATGAAAAAGTGGGGGTTTCAGCACAACAGCCATGCCGTCGGCGAAAAACCTCGTTTTTAGGCCCAAAATGGCCATTTTTCAGTTTTTTGGACCAAAAAGCTTTTATTTTTTTCAGCAAAACCCTGTTTTTCTCACCCAAAATGTGTTTTTTTTCGTGGAAAAGGTGCGTTTAGCAGTGAAAACATCGTGTTTTGACCAAAAGAAAATTCTCAGCAAAATTGAAATTTTCTCAGCAAAAAACCGTTTTTTTTGACCAAAAAGCACCTTTTTTCAGCCAAAACCCAATTTTTTTTCGCCAAAAAGTTTCGTTTTGATCTTGTGAGATTTTTTCATGAGGAAAAAGTGTGAGTTTCAGCTGAACAGTCATGCCGTCAGCGAAAAACTTCGTTTTGAGGCCCAAAATAACCGTTTATTCAGTTTTTTTGACCAAAAAGCACCTTTTTTCCGTCAAAACCCAATTTTATTTCGCCAAAAAGTTTTGTTTTTATCTCGTGAGGTTTTTTCATGAGCAAAAAGTGGGAGTTTCAGCACAACAGTCATACCGTCAACGAAAAACCTCGTTTTGAGGCCTAAAATAACCGTTTATTCAGTTTTTTTGACCAAAAAGCACCTATTTTCCGTCAAAACCCAATTTTTTTTCGCCAAAAAGTTTCGTTTTCATCTCGCGAGGTATTTTCATGAGCAAAAATTGTGGGTTTCAGCACAACAGGCATGCCGTCAGTGAAAAACCACGTTTTGAGGCCGAAAATTGCCGTTTTTTTCAGTTTTTTGGACCAAAAAGCACCTTTTTTCAGCCAAAACCCAATTTTTTTTTGCCAAAAAGTTTCGTTTTCATCTCGCGAGGTATTTTCATGATGAAAAAGTGGGGGTTTCAGCACAACAGCCATGCCGTCGGCGAAAAACCTCGTTTTTAGGACCAAAATGGCCATTTTTCAGTTTTTTGGACCAAAAAGCTTTTATTTTTTGCAGCAAAACCCTGTTTTTCTCACCCAAAATGTGTTTTTTTCGTGCAAAAGGTGCGTTTAGCAGTGAAAACATCGTGTTTTGACCAAAAGAAAATTCTCAGCAAAATTCAAATTTTCTCAGCAAAAAGCAGTTTTTTTTGACCAAAAAACACCTTTTTTCTGCCAAAACCAATTTTTGTTTCATCAAAAAGTTTCGTTTTTATCTCGTGAGGATTTTACATGAGCAAAAAGTGGGAGTTTTACCACAACAGCCATGCCGTCAGCGAAAAACCTCGTTTTGAGGACCAAAATGGCATTTTTTTTCAGTTTTTTGGACCAAAAAGCACCTTTTTTCATCCAAAACCCAATTTTTTTTCGCCAAAAAGTTTCGTTTTCATCTCGCGAGGTATTTTCATGAGCAAAAAGTGGTGGTTTCAGCACAACAGCCATGCCGTCAGCGAAAAAACCTCGCTTTGAGGCCCAAAATGGCCATTTTTCAGTTTTTTGGACCAAAAAGCTTTTTTTCCACAGCAAAACCGCGTATTTGTCACCCAAAATGTGTTTTTTTCGTGCAAAAGGTGCGTTTAGCAGTGAAAACGTCTTGTTTTGACCAAAAGAAAATTCATAGCAAAATTCAAATTTTCTCAGCAAAAAACAGTTTTTTTGACCAAAAAGCACCTTTTTTCAGCCAGAACCCAGTTTTTTTTTCGCCAAAAAGTTTCGTTTTTATCTCGTGAGGTTTTTCCATGAGCAAAAAGTGGGAGTTTCCGCACAACAGCCATTCCGTCAGCGAAAAACCTCGTTTTGAAGCCCAAAATGGCCGTTTTTTTCAGTTTTTTGGACCAAAAAGCACCTTTTTTCAGCCAAAACCCAATTTTTTTTCGCCAAAAAGTTTTGTTTTTATCTCGCGAGGTATTTTAGTAGTATAACAGTGGCGGTTCTACATCAATATTTTGAGGTACGAGTGAGGTACGAGTGAGGTACATGTTCCATTTTGAGGTACGCGCATTCTGAGGTGCTGGGGGAGGGGTGGGGTCGTCGGTCATGTCTATTTTTAGATTCGAGGATTGCACCACGCGATGCAATGAAGGATGAAGTTTTTATTCATGTGATATTTCTCAAAAATATAAACTCCTTGACGGGGATTCGAACCCCGGTCACTTGCTCGACAGGCAAGTATACTAACCACTGTACTATCAAGGATTTTGATGTTTTTCTCTATCATAAAATATATAAGTCTCACGAGTCGGGATCGAACCAACGACCAACAGATGGCTGTTTTTTACACTACAGTCTGTCGCTCTACCAACTGAGCTATCATGAGATGTATACTTTTACTCTTCATTAAAACCCTATATTAGAGTTTATCCAAATAATATAGACTGACTGATTATGCATCATGAGTAAGGATGCTGCTTTGTTTCATATTTTTCTTTATCTTGTGGGATTAGCCTTGGAATCATACTCCTATTCACTCCCCATATTTTGAATGAAATATGATGACCTTAATGGGATTCGAACCCATAACTTCTGATCTGGAGTCAGAGATGCTAACCATTACACTATAAGGTCCTTTTTGGTTCCAAACAGCTAAAATTCATAATTATGTTACTAGCCTGGATGGAAAGACACTATTCTGGAGGTGGTATTTGTAATTCGATTGTACAAATTAATCTTTGAGATACTGATTTATTGTTCATTCCACATTGTACATTGTTTAAGCAAGTGACGGAGAGACGGTTTTTTTACTAACTAGAAAAACAATATATTGGAATAATGATTAGAAATTCGAGCGCCAAAATAATTCATTTTCAAAATGGATCACGTTTTGAACAACCACACCGGTTTGGTTCCCGGCAAATCATTCTTCTTAAACCGTGGTGACATAAACAGCTTAATCAAAGCTGTGTTAAATTCACCTTCTAAGGATGAGGCCCACCCAAGTAATCCTAAAAGGTTAATACTCGATTTTTCTACCAATATAGTTTTACGATTGATGAGATGTTTTAACAATATTTCTATCCTACCCCACCTTTCTTTAATTTATTTTTCTTATTTTTATTTTAGGCGGGTCTATAAAAAATATTTTAAGAATGTAATTGGGGTGCATGGCTTCACCGGGAAGTCATGCTTTGGTGTGCAGGTCATCCTGCAGGGTGGGCGGTTAATAACCGCATACCCAATTCTGTAGATTTTGTAAAAGAAAAAGAAAAAAAAAAAAAAAAAAAAAAAAAAAACATTGTATAAAGAATAGAATAACCCTATAGATCTATTTATCATTTTCCCCCTTGCGCACGCTTTAACTACAAAGTCAACTGAAACTTCCTTTTTTGATATAAATTTTATTAGACCTTCAAACAACTGCTTACATTTATTCCTTCTTTTCGCGAAGTATGTTATCAACTACTTCATTGTCTTTCCATGAAAAATTTGCGTTTTCATCTACGTCTCTTGGTGGTCCACCACTAAGAAAGATTGCGTTAAGTACCCCTTCAGCATCGAACTCGGGGTCCACTTCTTGATTTGCGTTCTGCCTCTGGTACTGGGTTTGCCGTTGGTTAAGTTGTCTCTCTATGTCTTCTTCAACACAGCTTATCAGAGCTTTTAGTTCAGACCATTCTGCCAGGGTTAACGCTACCCCAGTCTGAGTCGGTCTGTCTTGGTTTGAGAATCTTCTGATATGTACTCTCATAACCCCATTAAACGGTTGAGCATAAAATCTAATGTTTCTATTACCAACTCTCATGTTTGTGCCTTTTCTTGTGTTACCACTTGTGCTCAGTTGATAGTGTGATGATTGAGAATGGATTACCCCTTAATATGTCATTCTACGTTCTATTTTTAAACCATTACGTCATGGCTACCCATGTGCTTTCTGTTTAATTTAAGTCATTACGTCATCATGATGGTTATGGTACAATAATGCTCTGGCTACCCATGTACTTTCTATTTTAAGTCATGACATCATTATAACAGTGATGGTGCAATAGTAGTTATTTTTGGTATCATTACGTCACTTTGTTAGTTTAGAACTTTTATATAAACCGATGTTAGCTTAGCCTAAACACGATCATCAAAGGAGATGGAACATAACACACCACTTTGGACTGAAGAAAACTTGGAAGAAATGTTGGATGGAGTGACTGACCCCAAAGTTCAGGTAGGTTTCATTTTCGATTTTATGTTCATTTCTAAATGGAGAGGTTAAGTGCGTGTGTGAGAGACTTGAAGAAATCATTCATTTGTTTAGCTTCTAAATTTCTATCTTTCAGCTTCACCAATTAGATGAGATGGTACGTGAGGGTGAATTACCACAGTATGTAATTGACGACTTGATGCAGGAGGAGTTTGAAGTAAAACAGGTATGATTGTTTATCATAACTATAACATTTCTGAAATGATATTTTCTAAAATGTATATTTCTTCTTTGTAGAATAACTTCATGTGTGAACACTGTAAGACAGGCTTCAATCAACAGCAATCTTTATCACGTCACTTACATGAGGTACATGAGACCCACCCATCTTTCACATGCTTGAATTGTGGTCGATCTTTTAAGAGAAAGCACAACCTTAAAAGACATGAGAATGTATGTAATGGTGGTTCATCGAAGGGAAAACAAGAGGACAAAGAAAACACCGCACCGATGAAAAAGCAGAAGCTGAGTGATGCAGAGCTTATTGAATACGAGGTGATTATCATATGATTATCATATTGCATGTGTGTATATCACTGACACTGTATTTATTTATGAAAAATATAGTTATTCAGACCGCCTATTTAAGTGCATTTTCTTTTTTTTTTCAGCTAGCGAATATACCACCGGAGATGTATGAAGATTACGATGGAGAGATTTTAGGAGATGATAGTGTGGTAGGTGAGCTACTATCATTATCATGTAATGTATGTGGGATAGGGTAAGCTAAGAAAGGACAGAACAGATTTATCTTATGGATTTTGTTTTTGTTTTACAGACTGCTGATGTTGTACAAGAAGGAAGTGGTGAGACTGTTACTGAAGAGTGCGCCCTGGGTGGAAACGCTACTGTATATAAATATACACCTCACAAACGAGAAAAATGCGACCTTCTACTTACCCTGGGCAGAAAAAAGAAAACCATTATTAGACAGCTAAAGACACAGCTAAGAAAACACCGTGGTATAAAGTGGTTCTTGTGTGTGAAAGTAAAGATGGTCAAGTCGAGTCCCGACGGTGAAGATGTGATAGCCTTACCCCATTTTCGATCAAAATGCTTTACCACAGTGAATGAGATAGAAGTAGAGAAAAACTATGACCAAGCAGTGGAAAAGATCAAGGATTCTTTCTTGGAATATCAACGGGAGGGGTCCGGATGGCGACTAGAACAGGTAAGATCACTAAAATGTATACAACGAGTCTGTGTATGACATCTCTTCACCCCCTCCCCCCTACGGGCTGGCGAAGTCATGAATGACTTATGGTGCTAATCATAGTTAATCCCCGCTATTGTTCTTCGAATTTAGGATAGTACAATGGAGTATTTCTTGATACCATCATTTGATCTAATCATAATTTGTATATTATAGGTAGTAGAACTCAACTTGGGGGTTGCTGCCTACACCCCATTGAAAGGAGCGAATTATTTACCACTACCGAAAAAGATCAAAGACAAGAAAGCGGTGTTGAACATACAAAACGATGATCAAAAGTGTTTTCTGTGGTCAATATTGGCAGCGAAGCACCCTGTTCATTGGCGAAACAACCCCAACCGCATCAACAATTACCAAAGGTACGAATCAGAATTAAATATGTCAGGAATCGAGTACCCCATCAGGCTGAGTCATATAGCTAAATTTGAGAAACAGAATAGTGAATTGAGCGTGAATGTGTTTGGGTATGAAGACGAAGAGCTCTTCCCATTATATATTACTAAGGAGAAGAAAGAAGCACATGTTAATTTATTACTATTTTCTAAAGACGACACCCGTCACTATTGTTTAATTAGATATTTTGACCGTTTGCTATATAGTTTAAATAGACACGAGCATCGTATGTACCATTGCACTTATTGTCTGCATGGCTTTGTCAGGCAAGATTTACTAGAGGCTCACGAGCCTCATTGTAGTAAACACGGACCACAGAAAATCAGACTGCCTGACGAAGACCATACAACTTTATCGTATACAGAGGTACAAAAACAATTGAAAGTACCTTTTATCATTTATGCGGATTTCGAGTCGATTTTAGTTAACTGTAACGAACCACAATTAGATAATCAACAAAGTTTTACTCAGAAAACACAACAACACAAACCGAGTGGGTTTTGTTATACTGTCGTATCGACTGTTGAGCAGTATTGTTACCCCCCTGTTCTATATCGGGGGGAAGATTGTGTCGATAAATTCTTAGACTGTTTATTGGAAGAAGAAAAACAGATAGGGCAGATTTTGAAGGTGGTCGTACCCATGGTAATAAGTGAAGAACAGGAGCGAGAATTTCGATCAGCAACCGAATGTCACATTTGTAACTCTGAATTGGGTGCGGACAGGGTGAGGGACCATGATCATTTGACAGGGGCGTATAGGGGGGCGGCCCACAATGACTGTAACTTGAATTACAAGTTTACAGGGAAGATACCCGTTGTTCTTCACAATCTGCGAGGGTACGATTCGCATCTCATAATACAAGGACTTGGAAAGCTTAAGGGGAAGAATATTAGTTGTATACCAAACAACACAGAAAAGTACATTTCATTTTCAGTAGGAGATTTAGTGTTTATTGATTCACTACAATTTCTAAACAGCTCACTGGAGAAGTTAGTAGATAATTTAAGTAAGGGGGGTGCGGATAACTTTCGAATTTTGAAAAAGTATACTGATGATGACAAAGTACCTCTTTTATTACGCAAGGGGGTATACCCCTATGAATATGTCGACAGTTTTGAAAAGTTTGAAGAACCCCAGCTACCATCTCGTGATCGGTTTTACAGTTCGTTGACGGGCAGTACTATTTCTGAAAGTGATTACGAGCATGCGCGACAGGTTTTTCAGACGTTTCACTGTCAGACCCTGGGTGACTATCATGACTTGTATTTAAAATCGGATGTCTTACTACTGGCGGATGTATTCGAAAACTTTAGAGAAATTTGTTTAGAGTACTACGAACTCGACCCAGGTCACTTTTACACCTCTCCAGGTCTTTCCTGGTCAGCATGTTTAAAAATGACAAACGTCGAGCTTGAGCTCTTAACTGACCCCGATATGTATCTGTTTGTGGAGGAGGGGTTGCGAGGTGGGATTTCGATGATTACGCATAGATATGCTAAAGCAAACAATCCCTATGTTGATGGGTATGACCCTGAACAGGGGAATAATTACCTCATGTACCTGGACGCGAACAACTTGTATGGAACCAGCATGATTCAACCACTACCTGCTAACAACTTTGGGTGGCTGAGTGACCCGGAAGTAGAAGAACTTCGCGAGAACCTCATGACCATTCCTGCATGTGGAAGTGAGGGATACATTTTGGAAGTCGACCTCAACTACCCTAAAGAACTGCATGACCTTCACAACGACTACCCCCTAGCCCCAGAAAGACGAAAGGTCACAGAGGAAGTGCTCTCTCCCTACTGTCAGCAACTTCTTGAAGACCTACAACTCAACCACACCCCCACAGACAAGCTGGTACCCAACTTGAACGATAAGAAGCACTATATACTTCACTACCGTAACCTGCAACAGTATCTGTCTCTAGGCATGAAGTTAGAGAAAGTGCACCGTGTGTTGGGGTTTGACCAGTCACCCTGGCTCAAAACCTACATCGACTTCAATACAGAGAAGCGAAAGAATGCGCGTAATGATTTTGAAAAAGACTTTTTCAAATTGATGAACAATAGTGTCTTTGGTAAAACCATGGAAAATTTGAGGAAGCGTGTCAATGTCAAACTAGTGAACACGGAAAAACAACTCAAGAAACTAACAGCATCGCCTCTCTTCGACTACTTCAGAATCTTTGATGAAAACTTGGTGGCTGTCAACATGAAAAAAACCACCTTGTACCTCAACCGACCCATCTACGTGGGGTTCTGCATTCTAGACCTGTCAAAAACACTGATGTATGATTTTCATTACAATTACATCAAACAGAAATATGGCGACCAGGCCACCCTCTTGTTCACAGACACAGATTCTTTATGTTACAGCATTGAGACGGGGGACATTTACCAAGACATGTACCAAGACATCGACTGCTTCGACACCTCGGAGTACCCCACGGATCATTTTCTACACAGCACTCGAAATAAGAAAGTACTGGGAAAGATGAAAGATGAGACCCATGGTTTACCCATACAAGAATTTGTGGGTCTACGCCCTAAGATGTATTCTCTTCTGTATGCAGAGGATGGTCGTGAGGTTGAGAAGAAAACTGCTAAAGGAATTTCGAAACAGGTAACCAAGCGGGATATTAGACATACCCACTATAGGGATTGTTTGTTTAAGCGAAAAAGAACCATGGCTAATATGACACAAATACGTAGTTATAAGCATCAGGTCTTTACGATTAACTTAAACAAAATAGGGCTTAGCCCTTATGATGACAAACGTTACATCTTAGAGGATGGTGTGACTACCTTAGCATACGGTCATTATAAGACCGGTTAACAGTAACTGTTTCAATTCACTATTTCGATATATTTATGATTACAACTGTAAATACACATTATAGAATGTGCAAATAAAGTATTTGAAGAAAACGAAAGGGTATCTGCTGTCTTTGTAATACCACATCACCTGGTGTTGAACTATGCTCAGACTGACGTTGCTGTATATATCTCAATTTCCTCGTCACTACTATTTTCACTGAGCTGGACACTATCACATATACGCTCACCTTCACTGTTAAGGGCAGACAGTTCCAAATAAGGACGAACGGGGGGATTTGGGTGGTGTAGTTTCCAGACGTGATACGTGATGCGAGAAATTATGGATATGATGATGATGGCGATTAAAACTCCCACGATGACATATATGTAGAGAGTTTCAGATGTGAAGCCGGAACTTGCAGGCCTTGGGAGTGGTGTGGGAGTATAGTATTTAGGTGGATAAGTAACAGTTGACTGTAGAGGAGAGGAATACGATGAGGAGGGTTGAACCAAGTTGATTGAAGTTGAATACTTGGATGAACTCAGAATGGATGAAGACCTGGGAGTACGTGAATAGAGACATGGTTTCGGCGTAGGGGATGGTGTGCTTGAGTGAAGACTTGAGAGAAATCGTGAAGACGCAGATGTATGAGGTAAGATCACATTTGATGGTAATATGTTACTAGAACTTATGAGTACGCTTGATGGTGTAGGTAGGGTAGATAGTCCCCGAACACAATCCGTGATCACAGTCATGAGAACTGGTATCTCTTGGTTATGCAGCTGAACACAATCCAAAGGATTTCCTCTTAGGTCAATGAATTCGATGGTAGTAAAGGTATGAAAGATCGAAGCGTTGAAGTGGGTGATGCCGTTATTCCGTAGAGAAATACTTGAAAACTTGTCGAGGTTGGATATCTGGAAACTTGGTATTATCTCTAAGTTTAACCCAGAGCAGTCGACCAGTTTTAATCTCTGCAAGCAGAGACATCTCTCATAGCACATATAATTGCTACTCTGTGCTGAGATTGAGATTAATAGCGTTGCGAAAACTAGTAGAGTCACTGCCATGCTTACTAATGTTTTGTTGTGTCTCCAAAAATGCGAGAGTAGTCATTCGATTCCATAAAAACATGTCAATCAATTCTTTGCCATAAACGAAGCCGATCTGATAAGCCCATCTTCCCCAACATTGTCAACATAAAACTATCTCGAGTAGCAAGTTGTCCCGACTTTATTCTAAAAACAAGGACAATTTTTCTTCAAAAATGTCCCGATGTTCTTGTTATAGTACTAAAAATGTCCCGATCTTGTTTTAAATCGTGATAACAAGGACAATTTTCATTCAAAAATGTCCCGATTATGAGATTTGTCCCGGTTTTGTTTTAAAATCGTGATAACAAGGACAATTTTTATTCAAAAATGTCCCGATTATCGGAATTGTCCCGGTTTTATTCTAAAATCGTGATAACAAGGACAATTTTCATTCAAAAATGTCCCGATTATGAGATTTGTCCCGGTTTTGTTTTAAAATCGTGATAACAAGGACAATTTTTATTCAAAAATGTCCCGATTATCGGAATTGTCCCGGTTTTATTCTAAAATCGTGATAACAAGGACAATTTTTATTCAAAAATGTCCCGAGTACCAAAAAGCTCTGGTCTAGGTGCTGAAACACACGAACAAAAGGACTTTTATAAAGTATACAAAATCTCATGTCAACACGAATAGGGAGCACTTAACACCAAGTAGTCATAATGTCAATACGATACCCTAAAGATTGTCCTGTTCCAGGATGTTTTAAAACGAATTTAGTAAAACTTTCGAATCATTTAGCAGATGTACATTTATTGAGTAGTGAAGAAAGAAAACTCTGGCTTCGAAGAGCAAAAGTTTATACCAAGAAAGATAAATATCTCTGTGCATTAGACGACGAATTAGTTCACAATCAACTAGCTGTCAGTATGGATGTTACATTTAAACATCCGACAAACATTCAGGTGTGTGGTCCGACTTTTTCTGGAAAAACTTTTTGGACTGAAAGCTTCTGCGAAATCTGAATGCGATGTTCAATCAACCGATTCAGGAGATTGTGTATTGCTACGGGGAATTCCAGCCGCGGTTTCTCGATATGGAAAGAGAGATTCCGAACATTCAGTTTATTGAAGGATTTCCGGAAAATATTTATTCATTGTTCAATAACACACCTGGAGTATTGGTCTTAGATGATCTCATGAGTGAGAGTACGAGTAAAGATGCAATGGTGAACATCATTACTAAAGGCTGTCATCACCACAACATTTCAACCCTATTCTTAGTTCAAAATCTTTTCCCACCGGGGAAACATTCAAGGACAATTTCTCTGAATACCCACTACATTATAACCTTCAAACATCCTAGAGATTCTTTGGGAGTTTCAATCTTAGCAAGACAAGCTTTCCCCAACGCTATAAAATATGTAATGGAGAGCTTCGAAGATGCAACCAAACAACCCTACGGCTACTTAGTGTTTGATCTACATCCTTCAACCTCAGAAAAGGTCCGACTTAGGACTTCGATTTTCCCAGATGAACAACAAGTGGCTTATGTCAAGCGTATATAAACAGATGTCATCTCTGGACTTAATCATTCGATGATGTCTCGTCGACTAAGAGACAACGCCGACTTTCTACGAGTGTTGGCTAAGTCAAACCCAAAATTAAGACGTGCTATTCTTAAGTGTTGTAACACCGAACTCGTCAAAACAATCTGTGAAGTGACACTGAACGTGTTAAAAGGAGTTGTTCCGATCAGCAAGCAACAGAAGAAAAGACTTACACGATACAAGAAAGTATTACGTGCTTTAGTGGATAAAAAGGTCTCTATTAAAAAGAAAAAAGAGTTTCTGAATCAATCAGGGGGAAATTTTCTCCCATTTCTGATACCACCAGTCTTATCAGTCCTCGCTAGTCTCATATCAAAGAAGTTATGAAGCACAGTAGGAAAATGTTTCTTGTCCCAGAGGAGGTGATGCATATAATTCAACAACGTAATGACATTCAGACTTCACCGTTAGTCCGGTCAATGAGTTCACTCAACCAGCAAATGAATAACACTCTTACCGATTCAAATTTACCAGCTGAAATTAAAATCAAGAACCATGATCAATTGCTACATCGCTACTTGAATTTACAAGAACAGCGAGAAACTCAAGTTCCTACAGTTAAGGTTTATTCAACAACAACACCACAGGAGCCACAACCACCAACTCAGGAACAACAACCGCAAGAATCTCAAACACAACCTGTCTCTGAATCCGAGATACTACGAGCAGTCCCTAAAACGTTTCGAGGTCAAGCTGAGGGGCTATTGCGTTGGATAAAGAAGACTCCTGAGGCAGTTCGATGGGATGAAAAGGGACAGGTATCAATAGAGGGTAAATCTGTTAAAGGATCAAGCATCTCCGATCTGATCAGTGACCATGTGAGGTCAAGGAAGGGTTTTTCTCCCAAAGGAAGAGATGAATTTACCCACGTTCTGGCGAAACTGAATACACCTGAAGACTTTGTGAGAAACGAGAATCGAAGAAGAATGTTGGCTTCGTTTAAGGCGGGTGGAAGACTTCTTCCTTCAACCCCTCGCACTGAATCCCCTTCGATTCGACCCACCCCTCCTAGTCGACCTAGAAAACGACCTATCTCCCCCGCTTTACAGAAGCGAGGTCTTCAACTCCCTGCACGAGGGAAAAAGACTTTAGAGTGGATGGACTATTAAGTTCTTTGTAAACAAGTGATTCAAAATAAAGAGACAGAGGATTAAGTTTATTGTGTTTGTTTATTGTGTTATTATAAGTATTGTGCATACTTCATTACAAATTCATAGACCAAGTGGTCGTTATGTAGTTTATTAGAACTAAAGAGTTCTACTATAGACTTCATGCTCACACCTCTTGCCTTATGCATTAGATAAAAAATACAATATTGTCCGCATACTGCTGTCAATACACTTTGCAGTTCTTTCTTATTAAAACTCCAGTGTTTACTATTTTGATCTAAAAAATCCACAAAGTTTTCGCTATAGTAACTAGGTCTCTTCCCGTAGCTATCGAAGATTTCTCCTTGCTCTGGGGTGTTAAAATAAAAAGCGACCCAGTGTTTTCCTGGTTTGTTACTTGGGTCTGTATTCGCTATATAGCCACACGGGTAAAAGTCTAAGGAGTGTGCAAGATGGTTTTCTGCAAAGACACCTCCAAACTTCTTCCTGGTAATAGGGTCCTGCTTGATGACGTTTTCTATTTGATCAGTGTTCATGTTGAGTAGTCAAAGGTTACGTGACGGGTGAAGTCAATCTCAACTGTCGATTCGAACTCTCCGTATGTGATTAGGTTGACTGCGTTAGGTAGACCGGTGCTAAACTGGATCTCCAGAGACACGTTCCCCTTTCGTTTCTGGTTCAAATGAGTAGAAGAACCACAAAGGTCGGGGGTTAAATCAAAGGCAAGAATACCATAACCTTTGTTATAGTCACCTCGTCCAATATCAATCCCATAATCCGCGAACAATCGGCCAGTTCCAGAAAATAAGGTCTGATAGGCCTCTATGAAATTCGTCTCACTGGTCCGTGCTAGCTTTAGGGTAATTGGTTTGAAGGGAATCTGTTCTCCGTCGATGGTTAGACTAATAGACGTCGCCCCGTACAATTTAAAATTGTAAGGGTTTTTGGTGTAGCTTCCATTAAACGCATCTGAATCTACCATTGCTAGGACCACACGTTTAGGCACCAGACCATTAAATAGATCCCCTTTGTGAATCGATGGGTTCCCTGTGGGTATAGTATAGGTCTTACAATCGGTTCTCCTTAATGGGTACACTGCATTCACACCCTTCTTCAGCTCGTTCAAGTGTTGAAGTTGTAGAACAGGACTCACTTTCACAGCACGAACTTTCAGATTGGCGCTTTGAATCGTAATCTTGTAATTGGGGTTCGTCTCTCCAGACATCAAAGCAAATGCTGGGGTGTTAGGGTTTAGTTTCAAAGTGACGTCTACATGATTTAGAAGCAGACGGTCACTGAAAAGCATGTCACAGTGCAAGGGGCCCCATAAATCCACGATATAACTTTTCTTAGTGAAAGCATAACGCGTTTGGAGTCCCGTATTGCCCCCCGCCGGTGTGCAATCTGTTTCATCCATAGCCCCAGCTGTGTCTTTGTAATAAAGACCTGCTGTAAGGTGAGACTTTTTGGCTGAGAATCCATAGTTTAGAAGGGTCTCCAATATGCTCTTGTAACTGTAAGTCCCGGTGGACTGTGTGACCTGAATGCCATTAAGAAATAAGTCCACCTGCTTGAATAAACTTTGTAAAAAGTTGTTGACAGGAGCTGTTTTTTCATCAGTCGTTAGGTCTGAACCATTGGCTTTGGTGATTTTCAGTTTGATAAATATCATACTTTTTGCTAAATCCAGATAATTTTCTGATCCCGTTATTTGAAATTCTATGGGTGCTGTTGAAGAAATGGTTGAGATCGGTTGATATTCAATCCACTGACTTTTGTCTATGACCACTTGAGTTGGTGGTACTGTGAACAAATCCAATTCACTTTTTGCACATGGGGTAGAATGAGAGTGAACGAAAGCCATCTTATCACTAGAAAATATCTTTGCTTGCTAGAACTATCTTAGCTCTTTTCGCTTTGCCGGTCGATGGTGGACTGAGCTTTTTCTGAGGCATCACTCGTTTTAAGCGTTTTTTCTGTCTCGATCTTCCACTTCCAAATTGAGAGGTAATCTGATCCATGGTGTGCTGTTTCATGGTTTGCGCAGACTGTCGTAACCTCGATTTAGCAGAGTCTTTCAAATTATTCCCAGTTAAGACATCTTTCGCGATGTTTACACCCGTTTTAAGAGCTGCCTTCCCGGCAGTCTTAGCACCCTCTTGTAATAATGGTAACGCTTTTCTTGCCAGGGATTTAAAGAAAGAGCCTAGTCCATAGCCCCTTTGAAACGATCCACCGTGAAACACCATCATGTGTCCACCTTGTTGCTTTCTCATCTTATCGAAAATAGGGTGATTGACGAAGTCTAAAACTCAACGTTATCACAACGCGTCCACGTTCAAATGGTACTTTTTTCCCTGTGTCGTCTGTTATAAGGACTTCCATAGTTTCAAATTCTCTCGTGGCCAGTGGAATATACTGGGGAGTGTTATAGTCGATCGTAATGATCTCTCCATCTTTACCTCGTGCTGGTATGATGCGCAATAGGGGGGCTCGGGTATCACCCACAATTTGACTTTCCGCAACATCCAAGTAGATAAAAAGAGATTGGAGACCAATATTCAAATCACTCACAAAGGGTGCTTCTGTCGACTTGGTTATGATAATATCATTCCCAAAGCCTAGAATCACTCCGAGGTCTGTTTCAAAACTAAGTCTTTTCCCCACATCTAAAGTGACTCTTACTTTTTGTGGTAAATCAACAAACTGTAAGGAAATGCCCGTCACCCCATAGCCGGTGATTACTTGTTCAATGGCCTTTGTTATGTTTCCTACTGACGTATAATATCCTGGTGGAATTTTGGCGGCGATCCATTTCCCATCACCCCTATCGTAATAAAAACGTCGATTCATATCTTGCACGTTATACCACGTGTGGGGAAACGTGATAGAAGAAAGTCCTACTTCCCAAGCCCCAAGTAAATTCACCCGCTCGGGTAGTTTGACTTTATACTCGGCTAGAGTGTTATTGGGGAATACATCCATGGAACTATTACTCGGAAGAGTAATATAAAACTGACTTGTAGTCATGATGGTTATAAGAGTTAAATGAATACACTAGATACAAAGCATAGGGTTTTATAATCTTTATTCGATATCACTACTCAAGACCCAGCTATTATACTTGTCTGGGTACCCTAACCATTTTACAAAATACTCCTTTTGTTTACCACGTTTACGTGTTCTTAAAATAGTTTCTATCTTATACACTTCTTCCTCTCCTTCGGTATTTACTCTTTGTAGTTCTTGTTCATAAAACGTCCCTTCTAGCACATCTCCGTCAAATTCTTTCAACTTATAGACTGGAGGGTTTCGAGGAATGCGCTTGAAAATGGTAAACATTTCCTCACTCAAATTAGGTAGATAGCCTTTATCAAAAAGTTTCTTAGACTTGGATATGCGCACTCTTTCTGCTATCTCAAATTTATAGGGGGGTCTCCTAACTAGCGTGTTTCCGTACAAAGTTTGCCACACTTCTTTCGCATCGTTCTTAGTCACAGACGCTGGGGCTCTCTTTATACTCCTATGATAAGAAGTATTATACGCATGAACTAGTTCAGCTAATACATCTATATATTTCAGTGTTCCTTTCCAGGTAAAGTAACGGTACATCCGTTGTTTCAGGGTGCGGTTCAGACGTTCTATTATGAAAGCTTTTACATCGTTGAAAGTATGGTAAGATCCAATGTTCCGTTCTTTCAAAAAAGTCTGGAAAACTCGATTCGTAAATTCACTCCCGCGGTCAGTGTGAATCTTCTTAGGTTTGCGACCCGATTCGTCTAAGACTTGCTTGAAGGCTTTCACTAAAGTTGGACCACTTTTATCTTTGATTGGAATCGCCCATGCATACTTTGACAACACATCAATACAGGTGAGCATATATCTGTAATTACTGTTGTATTTCTTTAGTGACTGCATATCGATCAAATCCAATTCCCATACAGAATCAATTGACCCAACTAGCACACGATTTCTACGGAAATGCTTAATAGCTGGTCGGTGAAGAGAATACACTCTCTGCCCTTTTAACCATTCTCGAACTTCTTTCTTAGTGATTTTCTTGTTCTTCCTTTTTGCAGAATGGAATAAGGCATCCACGCTTCCGAGGCTGCTTCCTTGATTGAGGTCGTAATAAAGTTTTTCCAGGAGCTCGTTCTTCTCCATCGATTTGAGAGTTTCGTATTACTACCTTACCCCCACAACAAGCGAGAACACAGCGAATCTTACGAAAAATGTCTCGAAGACTAAGATTGGGAACGGAGCTCAAACACCCGCAACCCATATCTTTATCCCGTGAAGTCAGACACGAAACTGATTCTCAATCTACAAAACATTTCTTTTATTTAATTCATTATCATAGCATTAAGAAACTCATTAAACATATCTGAAGACCACGCGTTGCTATCTTTTATAGTGTCACACATGTTGATTACAAAATCAACAATAGCTCGTTCATGTACACCTGGGAAAGACATGTCACTTGCTATCATTTCTGCCACACAAGAGCTCATGCTTGTGAGGTTGAACACAAAAGCTACCCATTCGTCTGTCATGGGCGTGTCTAGCAACATCGTAAACTGTGCACATAAGTCTTGTATCATAGTCAAGTCAATGAAGTGCTTAACATCATCAAAGAAAAATGTCCACAAATCGTTATCACTGGTAATGCAGCAAGCGTGATCCCACTGACTCGGGTAATCATTTTCACAGCCCTCGCATTCTTCAGTTAACTTCTTCGTCATTTCTCTCCGGCAAAGTTCAACGTACAAAAATTCAAGAACCTGTCGAAGTTTGGTGTGTGCCACCATCTCTACTTCATCAGTGACAGTCATCACTATCGCATTGTCGACACATGAGATACTTCCAGCTATCGTACTTGACATCTCGATGTTGATACTGCCCGTCAACTTGTTCGTGTATATACCACAGAGGGCAGTAAAAATTATCTCTCACAATACAATAAATCAGAGGTATGATGGTCAGAAACATCCACACGCTCAAATAAAGCACAACTAAAATCATTCTGCTAAACTCTGAATTTATAACCCTTAAGATTTAAAATAAACATGACGTCATCCTTCATTGCATCGCGTGGTGCAATCCTCGAATCTAAAAATAGACATGACCGACCACCCCTCCCCCAGCACCTCAGAATGCGCGTACCTCAAAATGGAACATGTACCTCACTCGTACCTCACTCGTACCTCAAAATATTGATGTAGAACCGCCCCTGTTATACTACTTATTTTATTGAGCAAAAAGTGGGGGTTTCAGCACAAAAGCCATGGCGTCAGCGGAAAACCTCGTTTTGAGGCCCAAAATGGACATTTTTCAGTTTTTTGGACGAAAAAGCTTTTTTTTTTTCCAGCAAATCCGCGTATTTGTCGCCCAAAATGTGTTTTTCTCGTGCAAAAGGTGCGTTTAGCAGTGAAAACGTCGTGTTTTGACCAAAAGAAAATTCTCAGCAAAATTCAAATTTTATCAACAAAAAACAGTTTTTTTGAGCAAAAAGCACCTTTTTTCAGCCAAAACCCAATTTTTTTTGACAAAAAGTTTCGTTTTTATCTCGTGAGGTTTTTTCATGAGCAAAAAGTGGGAGTTTGAGCACAACAGCCATGCCGTCAGCGAAAAACCTCGTTTTGAGGTCCAAAATGGCATTTTTTTTCAGTTTTTTCGATCAAAAAGCACATATTTTCTGCCAAAACCCAGTTTTTTTTCCCCAAAAAGTTTCGTTTTCATCTCCCAAGGTATTTTCATGAGCAAAAAGTGGGGGGGGGTTTCAGCACAACAGCCATGACGTCATCGAAAAACCTCGTTTTGAGGCCCAAAATGGCCATTTTTCAGTTTTTTGGACCAAAAAGCTTTTTTTTTCAGCAAAACCGCTTATTTGTTACCCAAAATGTGTTTTTCTCGTGCAAAAGGTGCGTTTAGCAGTGAAAACGTCGTGTTTTGACCAAAAGAAAATTCTCAGCAAAATTGAAATTTTCTTAGCAAAAAACAGTTTTTTTGACCAAAAAGCACCTTTTTTCAGCTAAAACCCAATTTTTTTTCGCCAAAAAGTTTCGTTTTTATCTTGTGAGGTTTTTTCATGAGGAAAAAGTGTGAGTTTCAGCACAACAGTCATGCCGTCAGCGAAAAACTTCGTTTTGAGGCCCAAAATAACCGTTTATTCAGTTTTTTTGACCAAAAAGCACCTTTTTTTCCGTCAAAACCCAATTTTTTCTTTCGCCAAAAAGTTTTGTTTTTATCTCGTGAGGTTTTTTCATGAGCAAAAAGTGGGAGTTTCAGCACAACAGTCATGCCGTCAACGAAAAACCTCGTTTTGAGGCATAAAATAACCGTTTATTCAGTTTTTTTGAACAAAAAGCACCTTTTTTCCGTCAAAACCCAATTTTTTTTCGCCAAAAAGTTTCGTTTTCATCTCGCGAGGTATTTTCATGAGCAAAAAGTGGGGGTTTCAGCACAACAGGCATGCCGTCAGCGAAAAACCACGTTTTGAGGCCGAAAATGGCCGTTTTTTTCAGTTTTTTGGACCAAAAAGCACCTTTTTTCAGCCAAAACCCAATTTTTTTTCGCCAAAAAGTTTCGTTTTCATCTAGCGAGGTATTTTCATGATGAAAAAGTGGGGTTTCAGCACAACAGCCATGCGGTCAGCGAAAAACCTCGTTTTGAGGCTCAAAATGGCCATTTTTCAGTTTTTTGGACCAAAAAGCTTTGATTTTTTTCAGCAAAACCCTGTTTTTCTCACCCAAAATGTTTTTTTTTTCGTGCAAAAGGTGCGTTTAGCAGTGAGAACATCGTGTTTTGACCAAAAGAAAATTCTCAGCAAAATTCAAATTTTCTCAGCAAAAAGCAGTTTTTTTTGACCAAAAAACACCTTTTTTCAGCCAAAACCAATTTTTGTTTCATCAAAAAGTTTCGTTTTTATCTCGTGAGGTTTTTACATGAGCAAAAAGTGGGAGTTTCACCACAACAGCCATGCCGTCAGCGAAAAACCTCGTTTTGAGGACCAAAATGGCATTTTTTTCAGTTTTTTGGACCAAAAAGCACCTTTTTTCAGCCAAAAGCCAATTTTTTTTCGCCAAAAAGTTTCGTTTTTATCTCGCGAGGTATTTTCTTGAGCAAAAAGTGGGGGTTTCAGCAGAAAAGCCATGGCGTCAGCGGAAAACCTCGTTTTGAGGCCCAAAATGGACATTTTTCAGTTTTTTTGACCAAAAAGCTTTTTTTTCCAGCAAAACCGCTTATTTGTTACCCAAAATTTGTTTTTCTCGTGCAAAAGGTGCGTTTAGCAGTGAAAACGTCGTGTTTTGACCAAAAGAAAATTCTCAGGAAAATTCAAATTTTCTCAGCAAAAAACAGTTTTTTTGACCAAAAAGCACCTTTTTTCAGCCAAAAGCCAATTTTTTTCGCCAAAACGTTTCGTTTTCATCTCGCGAGGTATTTTCATGAGCAAAAAGTAGGGGTTTCAGCACAACAGCCATGCCGTCAGCGAAAAACCTCGTTTTGAGGCCCAAAATGGCCATTTTTCAGTTTTTTGGACGAAAAAGCTTTTTTTCCCCAGCAAAACCGCGTATTTGTCACCTAAAATGTGTTTTTCTCGTGCAAAAGGTGCGTTTAGCAGTGAAAACGTCGTGTTTTGACCAAAAGAAAATTCATAGCAAAATTCAAATTTTCTCAGCAAAAAACAGTTTTTTTGACGAAAAAGCACCTTTTTTCTGTCAAAAAAAACCAATCTTTTTTCGCCAAAAAGTTGTGTTTTTATCTCGTGAAGTATTTTCATGAGCAAAAAGTAGGGGTTTCAGCACAAAAGCCATGCCGTCAGCGAGAAACCTCGTTTTGAGGGCCAAATTTACCATTTTTCAGTTTTTTGGACCAATGAAAACGTTGTGTTTTGACCAAAAGAAAATTCTCAGCAAAATTCAAATTTCTCAGCAAAAAACAGTTTTTTTGACCAAAAAGCAGCTTTTTTCTGTCAAAAAAAACCCAATTTTTTTTCGCTAAAAAGTTTCGTTTTTATCTTGCGAGGTTTTTTCATGAGCAAAAAGTGGGAGTTTCAGCACAACAGCCATGCCGTCAGCGACAAAACCTCGCTATGAGGCCCAAAATGGCCATTTTTCAGTTTTTTGGACCAAAAAGCATTTTTTCCACAGCAAAACCGCGTATTTGTCACCCAAAATGTGTTTTTTCGTGCAAAAGGTGCGTTTAGCAGTGAAAACGTCGTGTTTTGATCAAAAGAAAATTCATAGCAAAATTCAAATTTTCTCAGCAAAAAACAGTTTTTTTGACGAAAAACCACCTTTTTTTCTGTCAAAAAATACCCAATCTTTTTTCTCCAAAAAGTTGTGTTTTTATCTCGTGAAGTATTTTCATGAGCAAAAAGTAGGGGTTTCAGCACAAAAGCCATGCCGTCAGCGAGAAACCTCGTTTTGAGGGCCAAATTTACCATTTTTCAGTTTTTTGGACCATTGAAAACGTCGTGTTTTGACCAAAAGAAAATTCACAGCAAAATTCAAATTTTCTCAGCAAAAAACAGTTTTTTTGACCAAAAAGCTCCTTTTTTCAGCCAAAACCCAATTTTTTTTCCCAAAAAGTTTCGTTTTCATCTCGCGAGGTATTTTCATGAGCAAAAAGTGGGGATTTGAGCACAACAGCCATGCCGTCAGCGAAAAACCTCGTTTTGAGGCGCAAAATGGCCGTTTTTTCAGTTTTTTGGACCAAAAAGCCTTTTTTTCTGCAGCAAAACCGCGTATTTGTCACCCAAAATATGTTTTTCTCGTGCAAAAGGTGCGTTTAGCAGTGAAAACGTCGTGTTTTGACCAAAAGAAAATTCTCAAGAAAATTCAAATTTTCTAAGCAAAAAACAGTTTTTTTGACCAAAAAGCACCTTTTTTCAGCCAAAAGCCAATTTTTTTCGCCAAAACGCTTCGTTTTCATCTCGCGAGGTATTTTCATGAGCAAAAATTAGGGGTTTCAGCACAACAGCCATGCCGTCAGCGAAAAACCTCGTTTTGAGGCCCAAAATGGCCATTTTTCAGTTTTTATGACGAAAAAGCTTTTTTTCCCCAGCAAAACCGCGTATTTGTCACCTAAAATGTGTTTTTCTCGTGCAAAAGGTGCGTTTAGCAGTGAAAACGTCGTGTTTTGACCAAAAGAAAATTCATAGCAAAATTCAAATTTTCTCAGCAAAAAACAGTTTTTTTGACGAAAAAGCACCTTTTTTCTGTCAAAAAAAACCAATCTTTTTTCGCCAAAAAGTTGTGTTTTTATCTCGTGAAGTATTTTCATGAGCAAAAAGTAGGGGTTTCAGCACAAAAGCCATGCCGTCAGCGAGAAACCTCGTTTTGAGGGCCAAATTTACCATTTTTCAGTTTTTTGGACCAATGAAAACGTTGTGTTTTGACCAAAAGAAAATTCTCAGCAAAATTCAAATTTCTCAGCAAAAAACAGTTTTTTTGACCAAAAAGCAGCTTTTTTCTGTCAAAAAAAACCCAATTTTTTTTCGCTAAAAAGTTTCGTTTTTATCTTGCGAGGTTTTTTCATGAGCAAAAAGTGGGAGTTTCAGCACAACAGCCATGCCGTCAGCGACAAAACCTCGCTATGAGGCCCAAAATGGCCATTTTTCAGTTTTTTGGACCAAAAAGCATTTTTTCCACAGCAAAACCGCGTATTTGTCACCCAAAATGTGTTTTTTCGTGCAAAAGGTGCGTTTAGCAGTGAAAACGTCGTGTTTTGATCAAAAGAAAATTCATAGCAAAATTCAAATTTTCTCAGCAAAAAACAGTTTTTTTGACGAAAAACCACCTTTTTTTCTGTCAAAAAATACCCAATCTTTTTTCTCCAAAAAGTTGTGTTTTTATCTCGTGAAGTATTTTCATGAGCAAAAAGTAGGGGTTTCAGCACAAAAGCCATGCCGTCAGCGAGAAACCTCGTTTTGAGGGCCAAATTTACCATTTTTCAGTTTTTTGGACCATTGAAAACGTCGTGTTTTGACCAAAAGAAAATTCTCAGCAAAATTCAAATTTTCTCAGCAAAAAACAGTTTTTTTGACCAAAAAGCTCCTTTTTTCAGCCAAAACCCAATTTTTTTTCCCAAAAAGTTTCGTTTTCATATCGCGAGGTATTTTCATGAGCAAAAAGTGGGGGTTTCAGCACAACAGCCATGCCGTCAGCGAAAAACCTCGTTTTGAGGCCCAAAATAGCCGTTTTTTTCAGGTTTTTGGACCAAAAAATATCTTTTTTCAGCCAAAACCCAATTTTTTTTCGCTAAAAAGTTTCGTTTTTATCTTGCGAGGTTTTTTCATGAGCAAAAAGTGGGAGTTTCAGCACAACAGCCATGCCGTCAGCGACAAAACCTCGCTTTGAGGCCCAAAATGGCCATTTTTCAGTTTTTTTGGACGAAAAAGCATTTTTCCACAGCAAAACCGCGTATTTGTCACCTAAAATGTGTTTTTCTCGTGCAAAAGGTGCGTTTAGCAGTGAAAACGTCGTGTTTTGACCAAAAGAAAATTCATAGCAAAATTCAAATTTTCTCAGCAAAAAACAGTTTTTTTGACCAAAAAGCAGCTTTTTTCTGTCAAAAAAAACCCAATCTTTTTTCGCCAAAAAGTTTTTTTTTATCTCGTGAAGTATTTTCATGAGCAAAAAGTAGGAGTTTCAGAACAAAAGCCATGCCGTCAGCGAGAAACCTCGTTTTGAAGGCCAAATTTACCATTTTTCAGTTTTTTGGACCAATGAAAACGTCGTGTTTTGACCAAAAGAAAATTCTCAGCAAAATTCAAATTTGCTCAGCAAAAAACAGTTTTTTTTGACCAAAAAGCTCCTTTTTTCAGCCAAAACCCATTTTTTTTTTCGCCAAAAAGTTTCGTTTTCATATCGCGAGGTATTTTCATTTGCAAAAACTGGGAGTTTGAGCACAACAGCCATGCCGTCAGCGAAAAACCTCTTTTTTAGGCCCAAAATGGCCGTTTTTTTTCCGTTTTTTTTTGGACCAAAAAGCACCTTTTTACAGCTAAAACCCAATTTTTTTTCGCCAAAAAGTTTCGTTTTCATCTCGCGAGGTATTTTCATGAGCAAAAAGTGGGGATTTGAGCACAACAGCCATGCCGTCAGCGAAAAACCTCGTTTTGAGGCGCAAAATGGCCGTTTTTTCAGTTTTTTGGACCAAAAAGCCTTTTTTTTCTGCAGCAAAACCGCGTATTTGTCACCCAAAATATGTTTTTCTCGTGCAAAAGGTGCGTTTAGCAGTGAAAACGTCGTGTTTTGACCAAAAGAAAATTCTCAAGAAAATTCAAATTTTCTAAGCAAAAAACAGTTTTTTTGACCAAAAAGCACCTTTTTTCAGCCAAAAGCCAATTTTTTTCGCCAAAACGCTTCGTTTTCATCTCGCGAGGTATTTTCATGAGCAAAAATTAGGGGTTTCAGCACAACAGCCATGCCGTCAGCGAAAAACCTCGTTTTGAGGCCCAAAATGGCCATTTTTCAGTTTTTATGACGAAAAAGCTTTTTTTCCCCAGCAAAAACCGCGTATTTGTCACCTAAAATGTGTTTTTCTCGTGCAAAAGGTGCGTTTAGCAGTGAAAACGTCGTGTTTTGACCAAAAGAAAATTCATAGCAAAATTCAAATTTTCTCAGCAAAAAACAGTTTTTTTGACGAAAAAGCACCTTTTTTCTGTCAAAAAAAACCAATCTTTTTTCGCCAAAAGTTGTGTTTTTATCTCGTGAAGTATTTTCATGAGCAAAAAGTAGGGGTTTCAGCACAAAAGCCATGCCGTCAGCGAGAAACCTCGTTTTGAGGGCCAAATTTACCATTTTTCCAGTTTTTTGGACCAATGAAAACGTTGTGTTTTGACCAAAAGAAAATTCTCAGCAAAATTCAAATTTCTCAGCAAAAAACAGTTTTTTTGACCAAAAAGCAGCTTTTTTCTGTTAAAAAAAACACAATTTTTTTTTCGCTAAAAAGTTTCGTTTTTATCTTGCGAGGTTTTTTCATGAGCAAAAAGTGGGGGTTTCAGCACAACAGCCATGCCGTCAGCGAAAAACCTCTTTCTTAGGCCCAAAATGGCCGTTTTTTTCCGTTTTTTTGGACCAAAAAGCACCTTTTTACAGCTAAAACCCAATTGTTTTTCGCCAAAAAGTTTCGTTTTCATCTCGCGAGGTATTTTCATGAGCAAAAAGTGGGGATTTGAGCACAACAGCCATGCCGTCAGCGAAAAACCCTCGTTTTGAGGCGCAAAATGGCCGTTTTTCAGTTTTTTGGACCAAAAAGCCTTTTTTTTCTGCAGCAAAACCGCGTATTTGTCACCCAAAATATGTTTTTCTCGTGCAAAAGGTGCGTTTAGCAGTGAAAACGTCGTGTTTTGACCAAAAGAAAATTCTCAGGAAAATTCAAATTTTCTCAGCAAAAAACAGTTTTTTTTGACCAAAAAGCACCTTTTTTCAGCCAAAAGCCAATTTTTTTTCGCCAAAACGCTTCGTTTTCATCTCGCGAGTATTTTCATGAGCAAAAATTAGGGGTTTCAGCACAACAGCCATGCCGTCAGCGAAAAACCTCGTTTTGAGGCCCAAAATGGCCATTTTTCAGTTTTTATGACGAAAAAGCTTTTTTTTCCCCAGCAAAACCGCGTATTTGTCACCTAAAATGTGTTTTTCTCGTGCAAAAGGGTGCGTTTAGCAGCGAAAACGTCGTGTTTTTATGACCAAAAGAAAATTCATAGCAAAATTCAAATTTTCTCAGCAAAAAAACAGTTTTTTTGACCAAAAAGCAGCTTTTTTCTGTCAAAAAAAACCCAATCTTTTTTCGCCAAAAAGTTGTGTTTTTATCTCGTGAAGTATTTTCATGAGCAAAAAGTAGGAGTTTCAGCACAAAAGCCATGCCGTCAGCGAGAAACCTCGTTTTGGAGGGCCAAATTTACCATTTTTCAGTTTTTTGGACCAATGAAAACGTCGTGTTTTGACCAAAAGAAAATTCTCAGCAAAATTCAAATTTTCTCAGCAAAAAACAGTTTTTTTTGACCAAAAAGCACTTTTTTTCAGGCAAAACGCAATTTTTTTTCCCAAAAAAGTTTCGTTTTCATCTCGCGAGGTATTTTCATGAGCTGAAAGTGGGGGTTCAGCACAACAGCCATGCCGTCAGCGTAAAACCTCGTTTTGAGGGTAAAAATGGCCGTTTTTTTTCAGTTTTTTGGACCAAAAAGCACCTTTTTTCAGCCAAAACCCAATTTTTTTTTCGCCCAAAAGTTTCGTTTTCATCTCGCGAGGTATTTTCATGAGGAAATAGTGGGGGTTTCAGCACAACAGCCATGCCGTCCGCGAAAAACCTCGTTTTGAGGCCCAACATGGCCATTTTTCAGTTTTGTGCACCAAAAAGCTTTTATTTCAGCAAAACTGCGTATTTGTCATTCAAAATGTGTTTTTCCCCGTGCAAAAGGTGCGTTTAGCAGTGAAAACGTCGTGTTTTGACAAAAAGAAAATTCTCAGCGAAATTCAAATTTTCAAAGGAAAAAACGGTTTTTGGACCAAAAAGCACCTTTTTTTTTAGCCAAAACCCAATTTTTTTTCGCCAAAAAGTTTCGTTTTCATCTAGCGAGGATATTTTCATGAGCAAAAAGGGGGGGTTTCAGCACAACAGCCATGCCGTCAGCGAAAAAACCTCGTTTTGAGGCCCAAAATGGCCATTTTTCAGTTTTTTGGATCAAAAAGCTTTTTTTCCCAGCAAAACCGCGTATTTGTCACCCAAAATGTGTTTTTCTCGTGCAAAAGGTGCGTTTAGCAGTGAAAACATCGTGTTTTGACCAAAAGAAAATTCATAGCAAAATTCAAATTTTCTCAGCAAAAAAAACAGTTTTTTTGACCAAAAAGCACCTTTTTTCTGTCAAAAAAAACCCAATCTTTTTTCGCCAAAAAGTTGTGTTTTTATCTCGTGAAGTATTTTCATGAGCAAAAAGTAGGAGTTTCAGCACAAAAGCCATGCCGTCAGCGAGAAACCTCGTTTTGAGGGCCAAATTTACCATTTTTCAGTTTTTTGGACCAATGAAAACGTCGTGTTTTGACCAAAAGAAAATTCTCAGCAAAATTCAAATTTTCTCAGCAAAAAACAGTTTTTTTTGACCAAAAAGCACTTTTTTTTCAGGCAAAACGCAATTTTTTTTCCCAAAAAAGTTTCGTTTTCATCTCGCGAGGTATTTTTCATGAGCTGAAAGTGGGGGTTTCAGCACAACAGCCATGCCGTCAGCGTAAACAACCTCGTTTTGAGGGTAAAAATGGCCGTTTTTTTTCAGTTTTTTGGACCAAAAAGCACCTTTTTTCAGCCAAAACCCAATTTTTTTTCGCCCAAAAGTTTCGTTTTCATCTCGCGAGGTATTTTCATGAGGAAATAGTGGGGGTTTCAGCACAACAGCCATGCCGTCCGCGAAAAACCTCGTTTTGAGGCCCAACATGGCCATTTTTCAGTTTTGTGCACCAAAAAGCTTTTATTTTCAGCAAAACTGCGTATTTGTCATTCAAATGTGTTTTTCCCGTGCAAAAGGTGCGTTTAGCAGTGAAAACGTCGTGTTTTGACAAAAAGAAAATTCTCAGCGAAATTCAAATTTTCAAAGGAAAAAAACGGTTTTTTGGACCAAAAAGCACCTTTTTTTTTAGCCAAAACCCAATTTTTTTTCGCCAAAAAGTTTTCGTTTTCATCTAGCGAGGTATTTTCATGAGCAAAAAGGGGGGGTTTCAGCACAACAGCCATGCCCGTCAGCGAAAAACCTCGTTTTGAGGCCCAAAATGGCCATTTTTTCAGTTTTTTGGATCAAAAAGCTTTTTTTCCCAGCAAAACCGCGTATTTGTCACCCAAAATGTGTTTTTCTCGTGCAAAAGGTGCGTTTAGCAGTGAAAACATCGTGTTTTGACCAAAAGCAAATTCTCAGCGAAATT